>PRKT01000905.1:154976-184956 GCA_003671525.1 Saccostrea glomerata | reverse complement strand
CCCCAAGAGAGCTACCCAAAAGCTTGCGGTAATGGCCGCGATAGCCGCGTGTTGAAGCAGTGTACTTTAATTGTTGAATACTCAAGTTATAGAGCTGCAATGGAGCAGAAATTGCGAGCGATAAACACAGAGGGACTGACAATAGAGTTACGTATCGGTAAATTGGAAGATTAGTACCCAAACGAATGCTTTCCTGTGAAGTTCAAGCCAAGGAACGGTAAAGCTAAATAAAGCAGATATGAAGAAATTGACGAGAATTTATACGAAGAAACTGCGAAAATGGTATGCTTTTATACCTCTGAAAAAAGACTTTTCTACTGGATCAAAGCATGTAACATTCTTTATTATGACAATGTTAGCAATATTGAGGGTATTGACGTGAAGTGGTCGGACAATCCCCAAACATGGGAAGATCCCAATGGCTGGAACTCTATTACAATAGAACTGCTTGATAAAGAGAACTTGCTTTATAATGTAACAATTTTCATATCAACTGGGACAATACGAGTACAGGGACATTATTATCAAATGTTTTCAAGTCACCACTTTCCAATTCTAAAGGAATGGGTTTCCCAGATTACCACGAGAGCAGAGGAAACTCGGGTAAAAGAGATTGCAAGCAGCACTCCAATACAGTACAGTCCTGAACCAGCGTTAAATGTCTCGCATCTGAAAGTACTACAGAACACTCTGATACAAAGCATGGACAAACTGCAAATTAGTATTGAAAACAATACTTCGTCGATTATTGATGCTATTTCAAAAACATGTGCAGAGAAAATAATATAACAAAAAATACAGAGTAATTACAACAGGATAATATTTTATTACAGCAAGAGAAAGAAGCCTTCATCCTGAAGTCTAGACAGCTTGAAGAATCATCTAAACATCTTAAACAAATTTTGTCAGATACACGTGATGAGTTAAATCGTGCCAACTCACAAGTTGAATATTTATCAAACAAATTATCTAATCAAAGAGAAGAACTAGAGGCACTGGATACTAACAACAGAGAGTTGAAATGCAAACTTTCAGAGGTCCAAGATGAACCCGTCAACGTGAAAAGTGGTATTTTGTCAGAATCTACTGCGAGAGACAATTATAAAACAGTCGGTGCCAGTTCTACCTTCTGTACTTCTCCTGGGGACTTCCAATGTTCGAAATATCAATGAAAAAGTCCTAACATCCGCTGTTTCCACCACGAAACATGTAACCTACACAATTGAGGATGCAACAAAATTCATTAGTAGTTGTACATCAACTTACAATGCAATTATTCTACATATTCTCACCAATAACATAAAAAATGATGAGCCTTACGAATGTGTTACCAAGTTACAAAAGTGTGTTGCAGAAATCAAGACGAAATGGCCGGCAACTAAGTTGATATTATCCTTGACAACACCCAGAAACGATGTTCATCAAACAGCAAGCCAGCTTGTTAACGCTATGGTAAAACAGCAGCTCCTGCTGGAGAAGGAGGAAAATGTATCGTTTATTGAGCATCACAACATGTTTGATGTCAGTGGTGGTGGACCCAACCTTTCCCTACTTTCAGAAGATGGATATCATTTGAATGAAAGAGGTGTCTCTAAACTCGCTGTTAATCTTCGTAATGCAATTCACACCACATTGAAGCTGGAGTTACCTGTCAATAACCAGTTCAACAGAAGTTTCTGTGGATTTCCAAGAGGTTGTGGTTCATACGGTCGTGGTTCATACAACAAATTGTCAACTCTTCTGCTGATACTTGTACAATAATGATATGCAATTTAAATTTAACTATTGTGTTAACAAGAAACGGTATTCATTGTAGTACCTTTAGTTATGTAATGTTTACCAGTAGCTCTATAATTTAGATGTATAAATGAATTGTACTTGAATTACGTGTAAACCTGTAATGCATGTAAAGAAATCCTTAAAGATTGGATTTTTAAATGTTGGTGGCCTAATGAACAAAGAGGGAAACAAATTTGATGAACCATTATTTGTGCAATAAATCAAGAAATTTGATATTTTTTTCTTAGTTGGTTATGTGGAGATTTCAGGTTTCTGATGAGCTAGACTTTATTTTAAGGATTTAGATGTATAACAGGGCACTTCCGGTAAAAATGACGGCGTTTGCCGATGATTGCCGATGTCGTAACACTGTTACTGTCTAAGAGTTATCAACTGTCGTAAACAAGCATGGCTCTTCGTCAACACGGCTTGATAGACGCTGGCATTATTCATGCCATCAGATGAGAGAAATATACTTAACAGAGGAAAGAACAAATGTTAGATTGATAGAAAACCATGATATAGTAGTTTTGTTAGACAAATTGCTGCATAAACAATCTTTTCAAAGTAAAATACATACTTGGGTTTTTTCCGTGTTCTAAAAATAGCACATCTTTCGATGTGTAGAGAAAATGAGGTAATTTTTTTTTTTTATTTCTTTAAACTATGTAATATTTTAACAGATTTTCGTTATTTCTAGTCGTTTTTCAGTAAACATAGAAAAGAAACACATAGAAGTGTGCATCTATAATCATGTTAATTCGCTAAAGTAGATCTAGACCGCGGTTACAGCTATAGATCGGTACATGTACATTGTCATTCGTTTGCATAAAAAAAATTCCCTGAGATTTCTCTGATGAAAAAAAAATTTCTGGACATAACATATGTTTTTTGTTGTATAACTACATGACTGTATTCTAAGGTTGTGTTTCCAAAATGAAAAAAAAAATCTTCCTGGTTCTAAATTAAAGATTATGAAGCGTCTATGTTATTTTTGTTCATCTAAAGTAAAATTACAGTCTGAAAATGAGTTTATTTCACAGAATTCCTCTTCTGGTATAACACACCCTTCACTGTATCCGACAGTGGGGGTATGATTTGAAAATTCTACTTTTTTCAGATATGTCTGGACAAAACTTTATGTAACTTTGGAATTAAAGCCTCAAAACACTAAAGATAAGGAAATATAAAGTAAAATTTCATTCTTCAACAATGCTTGTTATACATCTAATACCTTAAGTGATAGTAATATGTTTGTACCCACAAATGCTGATTATAGATCTGATAAAGCAATTCGTAAAAGATTGAGTCAAAGTCAAGACGACATAGTGGATGCCAGAGGCAAAACTTTACTTGATATATGTATTGGAAAACAGATAAGAATTTTGAATGGAAGAATGTTTGGTGATTGTTTTGGAAACTACACATGTTTTACACCAAATGGAGCCAGTATCGTAGACTATGCAATTGTATCAGAAAATATTTTGTCAAGTGTTTTATATCTTTGTGTTCATGAATTTAATCCATTAATGTCAGATTGCCATTCCCTGTTAGAGTGGCAAATGTCAGCAAATTTTGTATTAGAACCCATACAAGATCTTCCTAAATATTCACTGCAGCCTAGGTTTCTTTGTAGATTCTTTGTAGACTGTAGATTCTGCTGAAAAGTTGTCGATAGCCCTTACTAGCCCAGAAATCAACACTAGACTCAATAGTTTTGTACGTGATATTGTAATTGAGGACTCACAATCTTCTATAAATACTGCTTGTGCAGATTTAACAGATATCATACTATCAGCAGCTAAGTTGTCTCTCAAACAAAAAAAATTCCATTCATATGCAAAGATGGGCATAAAAATAATAAAAAATGATTTGATAATGATTTAGTTAAGATGAGCAAAAATGTTATGGAGTATGCAAAAATCTTTGCCAAATACCCCAAAGATCCTTTGGTTAGAGGTCATTTCTTTAAAATTCGTAAAAACTATGCTAAACTCAGAAAGTTAGAAAAATGAAGTGCAAACAATTTAAAAGTAACATTCTCCAGAAAATAGATGAACTACACCAAAACAATCCTCAGGAATACTGGAATCTTATTAGAGACATTTCTAATAAAAAGTCAGTTGATAATGGTAATGCAATATCTGCCTCATGCTGGTTGACACATTTTTTAAATTTAAACACTGTCAAAGATTCATTTAAACAAAGAATAGCTGATTTAGAAAAGCAAGTTTCTCAATTAGAAGTTCAGACATGTTTAAATAAACTAGATTTTCAAATCAGTGAATCTGAAATATCTAAAGCAATCAGTGGACTTAAATGTAACAAATCACCTGGTCTTGACAGAGTTTCAAATCATATGTTAAAATATTGGCAAAATTCATTATTGGCAAGTCTGAAGAAATTGTTTAATGGTTGCTTAGTTAATGGAAAATACCCCAGTCAGTGGACTGATGGACTTTCTTCATAAATCTGGTAGCACAAATGACCCAAACAACTATCGTGAAATTACTATTACAAATACAATGGGGAAACTCTTCAATAGTATTCTGAATTTAATATTGGATAAATTTCTTTCTAAACACAACATGATAAGTGAGTGTCAACTAGGGTTTACTAGATCAGCAAGAACTTCAGATCATATGTTTATTTTAAGAAATATAATAGAGACTTATTGTCATACCAAAGATGGAAGAGTATATGCATGTTTTGTTGACTTTCGTAAAGCTTTTGATACTGTAATACATTCTGGCTTAAAATACAAACTTCTAAGATTATTTATTGGAACAAAGTTTTATAATATAATCAAAAGTATGTACAGTTAAAGTAAATCTTGTATTAAAATGAAAAATTCTCACACAGAATTCTTTGACATCAAACTAGGGGTAAAGCAGGGCGATAATCTAAGCCCTACCTTATTAAAAAAATTTATCAATGATTTACCTGAGTATCTTCAAGACACCCCTAATCCCATCTTACTTAATGATAAGGTAATTAACTGTGTTATGTATGCTGATGATGTGATATTGTTATCTCGGACAGCAGTAGGTCTTCAATCTAAATTGCATAAATTACAGTCATTTTGTAATGATTGGTGTCTGGAAGTGAATGTAACAAAAACCAAAATTCTGATATTTAATTAAGCGGGTCGTTTGATATAAAATGAATTTAAGCTGTTTGACCAGGTTTTGGAATCTGTGTCTTCTTAAGATATCTTAGGGATACTCTTTAGTGCCTCTGGAACCTTCTCATATGCTCAGGAAGACCTATATAAAAAAGCTCTGAAGGCATTTTATAAACTGCAAAAGGAATTTTTGTCATTGAAGCAAACGTCCCTTCATGTATTTGATCATACAATAAAACCCATCTTGCTTTATGGACGTGAAATATGGGGGAACATTAATCGGCCAAGTATTTTTCATAAAACCTCCAAACTCTCTGTATATATTTTTAGTAAGTTGAAGTGCGAGAATCTACACTTAAAATTTTGTAAGAATATATTGGGACTGCATAGGAAAAGTGCAACCTTCTCCTTATTATCTGAGCTTGGTAGGCTCTCCCTTCATTTTGATATTATAAAAAGTATTTTGAATTATGTCCATAAATTAGAATGTCTAGATATGTCATTCCCATTATTGAGAGCAGCATATTCTCAAAGTAAGATTAATTGGAGTAACAATATACCATCTTGGTATGGAACATATAGTAAAATTGCAGAAATGATAAACTTTAATAAGGATATTTTGTCTAACAAATTGCAAACTTTCATCATAAAATGCAAAAAACATTTAATTTCATATTACATGAATGAGTGGAACTTGATTAGATTGTCACAAGAAGGTAAACTGGATACTTATGTTAAGATTAAAACAAATTTTGGACTTGAAAAATATTTACTATGCCTGCCATTTGAACAAAGAAAATTAATATATAGGTTGCGTACATCTCACAATTTACAAATTGAAAGAGGCCGGTACTTTGGCATTCCTAGAGATCAAAGACTTTGTACTAAATGGTCAACGAATGTTATTGAAGATGAATTTTTTAAACGCTAAGCGCGCATGCGCAAGCGACTATTAAGGTGTCTTCAGATTCCATGATGATTTGCATGATCTTTTTAACAACGACCTCTACCGGCCGTATATATGGTTGCGTTCAGTACCATAGTTGCCCGTAAACTTACGCGTAGTTTAATGCTACATACTCGTCTACCTGTAAATTTTTAATTCTATTACAAATTATCACTTAGCAAAAATATTTATAATACAAATTCTTTACGTGGCTGCTAGGCTAGCAAAATTCTTGTTCGAAATTCTTTTCCGTACTTAAATTCCATCTAGCACTAAGATCTTGAACGCGCCCCTAACACGCCCTCTATGATTACTGATATAATTACGTAAACAAATGGAGTTCTATAATGCCTTTGCCTGGGCTCCTATTGTTGACCTTAATTATCTCCGTGGTGTAATATATATGGTTCTTTTTAAAGGTGATTATTATTTTTTTTTTAAAAATAAATGTTGTATATTATGTTCGATTTCAAAATGACGAACTCAATTTCGAGGAGTGATACGGCGCTAAGCTTACGAAATACAGCGCAACTGAGCAAGTTATGTAACTGTGCCAAGTCGTCTTAAAATATACAACTGGAAATCCCCGACCCTCTGTCGGCTACTTTATTGTAGGAGTTATCATAATAGGTGTTAATTAGTACAGTTGATATTAATTTTCGTATGTACGGAAATTTGGCGGATCTTATCTCTGAACAATATGACCTGCATAAAATAAGTACTGGCAAACACCAATTATGTCACAAAACTGATTTCTGCGGTGTAATTCGAAAAAGTTAATACAAATACCGAAAAAACATTTTAATGTGCACGTGTATTGAAAAGTTTCAGTGAGTTTCTAAAAATCAAATTGGATCAAATAATATTAGTAGTACATGTATGATTCCATTAAAATAAATGTTTAACTAACTTTTCTACATAGTCTTTATCTGTATTAAAATATTTTGATGCAGAAAATTCCTTTAGACTGAACGCTTGGGTGTTGCGGCCATTTCATTCTTGTCAGCATGTTTTACATAGTGAAGAAAAAAACTGAAGCATTTTAAGGTAATTCCGCCGAAATGAGTCAAAGGAAAATACTCACGAATTTTAATATAATATATTTTTATTTCTAAGTAGAAGAGTATACTAGTAGTTAATTAAACATTTTTATTTTAAAAAGAAATATTGACAAATCAGTTTTAAAAATAATGGTCAAAAGTTTTCAATTTTCGGTACAAATAAATTATAATTCATGTGCGTGAGAGTCAGAGATGAAGGATAAGAATGGGTTTTTTTATCCAAAAGTCAAAATTTAATGCAATATCCTTATACCCCAAATTGATATTATAGCAATATAATGAAAAAAGTAAAGTCTTCGGGGATTTTTGTTATATGCTGTAACATATTATATGCAAAATTTAAAAGTTCAATTTCTATTCATTTATTGTATACGAGTAGTATAAGGGGTCTGGATATGTTATATGATATATGTAATAACAAAGAAGGAAAAGTATTAAACGCTTCTCGATCGTTTTACATGCGAAACCATCTCCGGCTGACGTGGCGTTAAATGACGTAGCGATGCTGCTCCGGGTCGATAGACATATGCATGTTTATCATTTCACCAAAACTTATCTTATTATCATAGGAATTAGAAGTTTTGTATAAGTGTTTTATTCGTTCTTTATAAAAAGTTTATGAATTTTCATGAAATTATATCCATCATAAATGGACTAAATGTAATTGTCTCAATTTCCAAACAGCCCTCGTATAATATGATTTTAAAAACATTCCCAAAAAATTTTCTTACTGAAGAAACAATTTCAGATTTATTTCAAGTGAATAATTATTTCCAATTATTACAAATCCTTATACTTGGGGCCTATTGGTCACACGTTCTTTTGCATTTTCCTTTCAATTTGATGCATGAATATATTCCATATAGGTTATAGAAAACTTTTTTTGGTTCTTCGTTGTCCAGGTAGAACTGAGAGTTTAGAGCCAAGCACATATGTATGAGTATAACTCTCTTATGATTGCATCTATCGTTTTTGCTTTCAGGACTAAGTGAGAGAAAGTCTTTGTTGATGTGATTCAATGAAAGGGGGTCTATGTGCATAGTTCTTATAATTTAGTAATCGGTAAAAAAGAATCAGTGTACTACAGTTAATATGAATAAAGAAATGGAAAGCATGTTAAGAAATCTTGGACTTGATATAGAGAGGAGAGTGATAGTCCAATATACACTGATACTGAAGTTTGCCAGAGGAATGTTAACAGCTTGGTATGCTATATATAAAACAAAGAAAATGAGAAATGTCATGAAAGCAAAGAAAAGAGGAGTCTCATGTGAATTTAAAGTAGTCGAAGCCGCCGTTCAAACACACAAATGTAAAACAGTCAAAAATGAACACGGACCTATATAACATCAGAGGTGGCATTAGTTGTCCTAAAGGATTGAGCAAAAACTCGATCAGTGATTACCCAGATTACTTAGAAAACAACGGCTTTTGTATTTGGACAATTGTCTCAAGAGAGAATTCATAACTATGAGAAACTTTTCAAAGTACTTTACAACTGATTCAGCATCATGGAGACATCTCGCAATTACAACTTGCAATTAAACAGAAAAGATATTAAGAATATTGGAAAAACATCAACTTGTGATCCATAGAAGTCAAGCTGAAAAGGGCGGATGACAGAGTTTATCTTAGCAGAATTCCTAGGACAAATTCTTAGTTTTATATTAGAATTTTACATGTAATAATGAGAAAGCAGGTTCTAGATAGAACCTTTAAAAGATCTTGCAAATATTGATAAAGATACTAGAAGTGCGACTTACTTCACAGAGGCTAAGAAGGCCAGCTACACAGACTATAAACAAAATATATTCTTTACAGGGATGGACAAATTCTTTTAGTATTTTAAAATGTGGTTAACATTACATTGTCATGTCTTAAAAGAACAATTTTTAAATAGACTTAATGTGGCAATATTGAGATTATAGCAATTATGCTTGCAGAATTGAGCTACATACATGCTTAATATAAGTAATACATCAGTTAAAGTCACCTTATAAAACAACAATTTACAGAAAATAATATTATAGCTGAAAGTAATATTTTATTATGAAGCAATGCAAATTACATCTTATTTTATACTAGTAATATTAACTTTTTATAATACACATGTACAAACAAGTCAGTTGAGTGCATTTGAATCGAAAGTCTAATTGTTTTATAGGCATCTACACCACAAAATCACGTGGAATACATGATATACTAGTACATTGTATGCCACATTTTCCATATTGTACGTCATTATTTAAAGTTTATAGTTTACACAGTTTAAATAAGGAATTCAGAGAACGTGGTGGTGCGAGCGTTGCTGTACCTGTAATAACCAGTACCATTGTGATGCCTTACCCACACCGTGCCCCCCTACCTCAGCGTTAATGTGACCAGGTTGGTACCTGTCTCCCAACGATCATTAGCGTCAGAAGAACTAGCATCGCTCGAACTTTACTAGATCCATTTAACACAATATCTACTCGTACACAACTTCTGCTGGTACTTTGGATGGTGACGAAGAACACATAATCGCCTGATACGGGTGCGGTGAAGATTCCGGTGTGAGGGTTATACCCACCTCCGACGTTATTAATAACTTTATTGAATATTAATGTCCCACTGTTCCAAGAAATGTTATCAGACGTATCCCAGCAGTGAAAGTCGCGCTCTTGAACATGTCTATAAGGAACGAAATGTTTTTATCAGTTAACAATAATTCAGAAATTTCAAAAAAGCATAAAATTCAGAAAATTGATATGTACTTTGATAATTTATGCCTCAGTTATACATAAAAATAGTATTTTAGCGCTGGATGACATACTCAAATCATTTGAGGATATAACAAATTAATTCAATTGTATTGATTGTTTGGCTTATCCAATTTATTCTTTGATATTTTTAAACATGTCACGTTCAGTAATTGCTTATTATGATTCATGTTTCTATAAATGTTCATTGATACTCTGATAAGAGAGATAACACTTAATGACATTAATGTCTATTATTCCTTAATAGATTTGCCAAGTTGAAATGTCTTTTTTGTTCAATTTTGCCCCGCAAGGTATGCTTTCTTTGTTTGCATTTTACTTATAAAATACATATCTTTTGGAAAATCATTTAGGTTCAAGCAGCATTTTATATAAGTGAGCAGAGTGTTTATGAACCTTAATATAACACAATTGGGAAACGGAGGGCACGTGCAAAGTTCTTGCCTGAAAGTCGTAACCCAAAACAATTTTTTAGGTACATTTATTTATTTTTCTTCAATCTATTTTATATTCATTTCTCTTCAATCTATTACCTCTTTATAGTATTTAAATATTTATTTTATTAATGTCAAAGGTACTACTTAATAGTAAATGTTTTTTGCATTGAAAAATTTTGCTCAATACGCCAATGCAATCCACTTTCAAATCAATATGCAAAGCGCTGATTTCGGTAAAAAAAAAAAAGAAGGCATTTTCATCAATCTCCAACATCTCCTTCCCTCTACCGCATGCACAAACCTTCTTAGGCCCATATGAATCTGAATCCGGGCTAAGACTTTGGAAAAAATAAGAATTAGAATCTAACAACTGAGCTACCTTGACGGTTATTTTATCAAAGTAACGAAACCATTTTTGAAATCAGAAAGCGGGAAATATGAAGGAACTTGTTTTAATGTTGAATATTGAAGTTCACTTAATAAAAATTTTACGGCTTGCTTAGAGTAAGTGAAGTTTTGAATATCCATAGGGCACACATCACGTTTACTAGAAGCAAGGTCAGCATCTTAATTCCCAGGTCCAAAACTGACCAAATGGGAAATACAACAACATTGCATATTTCCAAACAGTTAAATTCGGATATTTGCCCAGTACAGTGGGCACTCAGGTTTTTGCAGCTGCGCCCTAATGATGGTTCCCTTTTATGCTTTATTCATGTCGACAATAAGGGTGTAACAAAATACCAATTCAACTATGTGCTTCAAAAAGCACTTCAATTCAGGAACATTCAAGGACACTTTATACCACATAGTTTTAGAATAGGCAGGGCTACAGATCTTGCAAAACAGGGGATTCCAGATTCAGAAATAAAATCTTTAGGCCGGTGGGAGTCAAAAGCTTTCAGAAACTACATAAGATTATAACATGTTAGCATTGTTAAATGGAATACAGGCTAATTTTGCCAAAGTATTCCAGGTTTCAAGACGATTTGGATAGTGGGATCTTCAATACCTTATTGGGCTGGTGAGGAGGCAGGGAGGAGACCGGGTGGAAAGAATCTTAATCTTGGGATGGACATCACTTGGAAGGGAATTAGAGGGCTGAAATGGGAAGATCTTGACAAAGTGTTAACAGATGAACTCAAACACCAACCACACCCAGATGTACTAGTCATTCACGCAGGGTCAAATGATCTAACTTTAGCTGGCAATACTGCACTTAGATTTTCACATGAAATTCAATGTAGTTTGTATCGTTATAATGTATTGCTTCCTAAGACTTTGCTCATTTGGTCAACAATGCTTCCCCGTCTTTATTAGCATGGTGCACCTCTTGGCAAGGGTGGGGCTAAGATTGATTTAAAACGGCGTAAGGTGAATAAGGCCATTAGAAAATTCATTACATCCGAAGTTAATGGGGCTTGCATTTTTCATGACAAAAATATCAACGTTCATCAAAGCAGTTTATTTAGATATGATGGAACTCATTTATCGGAAAGGGGGAATAAAGCTTATTTGAATAATATCCAGGGTGGTTTGGAATTCATTTTAGGGGGAAAGGGCAAAATTTTCCCTCCTCAGTAATGCCCTTTGTTTATCTAGTCAGATTTCAGTTGCGATGACGCGATGACCTGTAATTTCCTAGTTTAGGATATATATATATAAATATTAATTTTGGTGCAAATTTTTGTGGGGAACATCATATCGATGTTAGTGGCGGGGTCAAGGGAGACATCAGCCTTGTACACGCTTAACCTGTTTGTCTCTGCCCATCTGCATCAAAGCATGAGGGGGGTATCATGGCTGTGTTTTAACATGGAAGTTAAATGCCATTGAGGAAATGTGTAGAATAAATGTGAATTGCTTGGGAGCTGCAGCATTTCAGTGCTCAGACCCCCTCTACCTATATAAAAGTAGGAGAGGCTACAGGCTGGTTGGTGTTAAAATTCTAAACCAGGTAGCAAGCCAGAGGCAGGGTGAAAAAGCTGTGCAGCTTGTGTGCCTAGCCATCATGGGTGTGTCAGGCATGGGGTTCCATGGCACTCGCATCTAAGCGAGGCCACTAGTTTGCCCGTTTGTTTATGGTATCCTAGTTGTCTCCCTTGACTCCTACAAAATTTGCGGCCATTTTCATCCAACATTGTGTGTGTTGTATTATTATGATCTTGTTTCTCAATAAATTAGTAAAGTTACAATTGGTGTTATCAATTCTCAGAGCTGTCTGGAAGACAGTCTCAGTATAATGGTATTGAAAAGGCAGAGAAAGCAAAAATATCATGGGCTGCAATATTCAATTAATAAAGATTCTTCACTGTTCAATGACCTAGGGTGTCGAGTAAAGTAATAAATTTGAATTTTTTTATCGATATTTTTTTATCGATATATAACTGGAAGACAGTCTCAGTATAATGGTATTGAAAATGCAGAGAAAGCAAAAATATCATGGGCTGCATATATATATAAGTAACTTGATCCGAAGGGTCACTTCACGTCGAGTTTAAACATCCTTCTACATACAATATACGAGGGTTGTTCGAAAAGTTCGTAGACGATGTCAATTTTCGTCATATAACTCACCAGAATTTTTTAAAAAGCACCGCGACCCAAATTTTGCATTTTTTAAATCTTGGAAAGTTTTTAATAAATCGTGTTATTAAAAAAAATAATGCAAATCATTTGAAATTATTGTTAATTTGGATAACGTCAAATAAAAAAGAAGTCAACAACCCTCGTACATACAAATTGCATTTTTAGATATCTGTTCACCTTTTTTTGCCCTATGCAGCAGATATATACTACTCTTTAGAGTAAAATAAAACTTTTTTTTTTCAATGTTTTCATTGGGGTTATTAGTTTTAATGGACAGCTTCAGTTTATCACTTTTGCATGATGTATTTAAAAGTTAATCTATATCATTCTACATTTTACAGAATACTTACTTTTAAGTTGAGTTGAAATGAATGACAAAGATGTCTCCAAAGTTGCAATGGATGATGCATTTGCTTTCTTTGCTTCAATTATCTTTATCTCTGAATCAAGTTTCGCAAACTGTTTATGCATTCTGTCCTTCAATTGTCCAATTTTTGCTGACTTTTTTTCAGTTCTAGAATTAAGTTTTGGACAGTTTGAAACGTTCTATTAACATAGGGAATAAAATTTCCTTTAATCTCCAAATGCTGTTCAGTTGTTTGATCACTTTTTTCTAGTTGTAAAATTGTGTTCTGGACCGTTTGAAATATCCCATTTACAGAAGGAATCAATTTTACTGTAATATTTGCATCATCGTTCTTTGAATTTTGATATCCAGATCTCAGCTTTTCTAATTTTAATTCTATGTGGAAAATTTTCTTTTCGGTTTCAAGTTTGAATTTTTCCATAGTAGTTTCCGACACGAACATGGGATTCTTTATTATCAGCATGTCTTTCATTAAAGAGTTGACATTTTGTAGTAGGGCCATTCGAATAATGGTTTCTTGATTTAAAAGCTGACGTAGGATATCTGTATTTTCCAGTGCATTGCTAGTAATATTTCCAATACTTTGATTGTTCAGTGACAGCTAGCGCGCGGTATTCAATTTGTCGGCACGACCAGGTGTGTTATAGGACCGAAGACATCCCAAAATATGAATTCAATGCTTAAATAAATATATTAAATTAAAATTACTCTAACTTTTTGCTTAATTAAATTACAATTAATTTACAGTCTTTCTGAGACATGTAATTAATTAAACTACAATTACTTTGCAAAAGTAATTAATTAAATGACAAATTACAGTTTTATTCTTTTATGAAAATTTTAATCAATTATTATACAGAAGAACACCATTCATTTGTTCATATCGGTAACCGCATACTCTGCACAAACAAAACAAGAAATGCTATAGGCATTGTATATCTTGGCACTTGTGCTTCGTGGCTGACTTGATCTAAGAAAGGTGGAAAAAAATTTAGATATCATAAATTTTAAATAAAATTTCAAACTTTAAGATTTGTATAATTGAAGGATTGAGAATATGTTCTATACAAAATTTATTTAAAAAATGACTAAAATAGGGATGTAGTGTTATACAATATATCATGAAGTATATATATAAATTAATTTAATGTAATTGAAAAAGTAATTTAAATTACATAATATTTTTCAGTGAAAGAAATTTAATTACAAGTAATGGAAACAATGTTCAAATACAAATTACTTCCAATATATTCAAAAATGTAATTAATTACAGTCAATTGATTACAATTACTTTTTTTTAAAATTGCCCCATCCCTTCTTCCCACTGGTCTTGGTCGGAGGTGTATAGGGTCTGAACCCTTCGCTGCGCTATCACCTGTATACGGTGTTGCTGTATCCAAGAAATTTGATACTCAATTGCATGCTAACGCAAAGACAATTTTATACCTATACAGGTCACTAAAAGAAATGTTGATGTTAGAGAATGTTCAACAATCTCGTTTAAATAGCTTCATTTTGTTTGTAATCTTGCCTCTGATTGGTTTATAACCAAATGGAACACATCATTATTTCTGTATAATCTGGTTTGGTATGGGGACACGTCCACCTGATAACCAGCTTAATCATCTGTAAATAAGCAATCCCCAATTTCCCAGTCCTTTGTATTCATGGAAAATTCCAGATATTAACAAATGTACATTAGTTTAACTTCAAACAGTAACTCTATCTTTCCATACATAAGCAAACAACATGGCTGTCATCAAATCTATGTATCAATTTTTACCTCGCCAAGCTTCCCATCACTTCCTTACTTACTAAGGTTGTATTATTGCACAGCAAATTAAACTAATAAAAAGCAACAGAATTTTACACCCGCAGTTGTTCAATGATTTTAAAATCAAATTACAAGGAATGACTGTACTTCTTGGCCTTATTCGAGTATAACGTGGTTTTGGGTCAGTTTAAGCTATTTATAATCTGCTTTGTGATTACAAAAGCATACCCTGGCACAAACCAAATTATATTTGTTATGGTTGTGTGATACAGGGCACGTGCATGTGATGTCATCAGGGACGCAAAAAATCCTGTATCATATAATAAATATATAATAATCAACTTTATAATTCAGTTGAACGTTCAATATATGTACTCAAAATCCATTTTTTGTATTAGGCAATATAAATGACTGACAAAAAAACCATAAAACAGAAAATATTCGAAAAGAGTTAAAGCGCATGTGGTATATATTCCATAATAAACATATTAATGGAAACGTGAAAGTTTAAATACGGAATCCAGAGAACGTTGTAACTGGTGCGTTACTGTAGGTGTAATAACCAGTACCACGGTGATGTTTTATCCATACGGTGTCTCCCTTCTGCAAATGTAATATTGCAAGGTTTGTACCTGTCTCATATCGATCGTTGACATTAAAAGAATTGCCCATTGCTTGGACTTGAGGAGATCCTTTTAACACCATGTCTACATATATAGACTGTGTATTATCATTAACGATGCTTACATAGAATACATAATGCCCTTCAACCGGTGCGGTGAAGATTCCGGTGTGACGGTTATACCCTCCTCCCACGTTGTTGATAACTTTATCGAATACTAATGTTCCACTGTTCCAAGAATAGCTGGTAGTCGTCGCTCCAGCTGTGAAAGCCACGTTCTTTGCGAGGTCTATAAGGTAATATATCTTCGTTAATCAAAATTCAATGGATTTTAAAATGCATAGATCATGGATACTGTCAATAAATGAACTGTTAAGTGAAATTCAGATTTTCTGCCGAGGAGTCGAGGGACACATAGTGATCACTACTTAAAAAAAATTCTACAATAATAAATTTTTGACGATATTGATAAAATTCAGTTTACAACTCAGATTCAGTTTCAAACTTCAGTTTTGGGATATGTCTAATGAATATTTAACCAAAGTTGTCCAAGCAGGCTAAAAAGTTTAATTTCGACAGCTCCATGGGTACAAGCTGTTCTATAATACAATGGGAATCATAAAACTGATAACATTCTAATTAAGTCATGTACAGACTTACTTCCAACTTGAGTTGAAATGGTTGACAAGGTGGCCTCCAACGTTGCAGTGGATGATACATTTGCTTTTGTTGCTGCAATCGTCTGTATCTCTGAATTAAGTTGTGTAAATTTTTTTTCAAGATTTCTTTGCATTTCTGAAATTGATTCTTGAACTGTTTGAAATGTTCCATTTACACAACTGCAAGGAATTAATTTTCTTTGCATCTCTGCATTATCGTTCTTTAGACGCTGGTTTTCCAATTTCAGTTTTTCTACTTCTGTTTCTAACTTTAAAATTGTCTTTTCCGTTGCAAGTTTGAATTTTTCCACAGTTGTTTCTAACCCGAGCATTGAATTCTTAACAGTCAAAATGTCTTTCATTACAGACTGGACGTTTTGTATTAGAGCCATTCGAATAATAATTTCTTGATTTAGAAGCTGGCGGAAAATATCAGCATTTCCCAACGCATCATCAGTCACTAGTTCTCCAGAAATATTTCCAATACTAGAATTGTAGTTGTTAAGCAATGAAAAAGCAATTAAATTTTCGCTTAACAGACAAATCACGAAGCATCTAAGTATGTGTTCCATATTCTTAGTTTTTGTGCATTTTCGTCCACAGATTAAATATTATTACCAACAACCTCAAATTTATATTGAAATAACAAGTTATATTTTTCTTTATGGTGTACTGAAATATTACATCATTAGTTTGGGAAGTGTCAAGTACGAATTTCCTTATATATCAAGCTGAGATTGAAGATAACATTTTAATAATTGTGTTGTAGTCATATATGAACAAGCGAGTCCATCTGATAGCGAGTGACATGTCTAAAAAATGTATGTAAATTAAGATTTAGAAGTACTCCTTATTTAGGGAGAAACATCTATCTCAAACAGGGATATAGCAAATATTCACGCAGAAAATGCTGGCAGGAAAGGTTAAGGAAGGATACACAGAAAGAAAGACAAATTACACTGTATTACATGTACTACTTTTAAATTCCGAAGGGTACAAAATGTGGAAATATGCTTTACGACCTAATGGAACTGCCAACAGTTTTCCAAGGAAATTGTTGTGAAAAGATAAATGGTATATTCCAGAAATAAATAATTAAAACTAAACTAGGGAATCCTTGCAATATCCAAGAGTCCTGAGTAATTACGTTGCCGTGGATTTTTATTATTTTTGGGGGGGGGGGGGTTTAGGGTTTGCTTTTTTCATTGATCAGTTAAATCTTTCATAAATACTGTGGTTTCATTAATATTTGATGAGCATTGACTTTTGGGGATTTCGTTGTTGAGCAGATCCACGAATTAAAATATTGACTAAACAGCTAGGTTCACTTTATTCATAAAATGGCCCTGTACTTATATCAATTAATTAACTATGACACTCTTTCCCATTTAATATATCAAAATGAAGTAGACACTTTGTGCTTCCATATCCTATAATAAAATTTCTTTTCGAGAATTCAGATATTGGAAAACAGGCTTTGAGAAATGACAATTCTCTTGAAATTTGCAAAAAGCATATGTATTTGACTACCATTAGCAAAAATTAAAATATGAGCACAGCCCACGATAAAAAAAAAATGAAACATGTTTCATCCAAAAACCACACGTACAATTTCTGTATTTTTCATTTTCTAAAACATTTCTGCTTAGATCTTATTTTCCGTACGTAATAAGGTTTAATCCATCATACGAAAACTTACTGACATGCAATCTAATTTATATAATGCAAGAATCACGTATTCCTTTTCTTGATGAAATACAAATTAATACAATTGATCATGTAAGTTAGGAAGTTATTTAATGATTCAATTAGGAATTTCCATTTAAGAAATAAACTACATTGCACCTTTTCTCTAATAAATCACAAACAATTTTAAAGTATTTGCCTCTCAAACACAGGTATCTGGATATAAGCTGTACTACCATCACATTCTCTTAATTTTTGTTTTGATGCAGTTGTGACATCAACATTATTGAAACCCTCTGACAAAAAAAAATAATTTAACACTATGATATAAAATGAAAATGCTCTAATAATGATTATAACTTCATAATGCTTTTTTATGATTTTTTTTTTAAAGTTTTACTATCCATTTTTAAGAGCTGAAATCGTTCTTGAAATAGATATACATGTTCTAATTAAAGAAATTTTGCTATTTCTGAATGTTATTACCCAACTGTGAAGAGTTATCGTTCTTTGTACAAATAGGCAAAAAAATGATAAGAAAAAATAAAGAAAAGAATTAGGCAGTTCTCTACAATTTTTTTAAAAAGTTTTATTATACTATTAAATACATTGACCAAAATTAAATTTTAAAAGATATAAATCAGCAATTATTACTATTCTGTATTTCTTTTTTTTTCCCAAAGAATATAATTTAAAAACTTAAATTTATTCCTTTGGCAAAACATTTCATATATACATGTATTCTCAGCAGCTAATTTGTCTCTCAAACAAAAAAGAATTCCATTCATGTGTAAAGATGGGCATATAAATAATAAAAAATGGTTTGATAATGAAGTAGTTAAGATGAGAAAAAATCTAATGGAGTATGCAAAAATCTTTGCCAAACACCCCAAAGATCCTTTGGTTAGAGGTCATTTCTTTAAACTTCGTAAAAACTATGCTAAACTCAGAAAGTTGAAATGCAAGCAATTTTAAAGCAACATGCTCCAGAAATTATATGAACTACACCAAAACAATCCTCAGGAATACTGGAATCTTATTAGAGACATTTCTAATAAAAAGTCAGTCGATAATGGTAATGCAATATCTGCCTCATGCTGGTTGATACATTTTTTTAATTTAAACACTGTCAAAGATTCATTTAAACAAAGAATAGCTGTTTTAGAAAAGCAAGTTTCTCAATTAGAGGTTCGGACACGTTTTAATAAACTAGATTTTCAAATCAGTGAATCTGAAACATCAAAAGCAATCAGAGGACTTAAATGTAACAAATCATTTGGTCTTGACAGAGTTTCAAATCATATGTTAAAATATGGGCAAAATTCATTATTGGCAAGTCTGAAAAAAGTGTTTAATGGTTGCTTAGTTAATGGAAAATATCCCAGCCAGTGGAATGATGGACTTATAACAGTTCTTCATAAATCTGGTAGCACAAATGACCCAAACAACTATCGTGGAAATACTATTATAAAAACAATGGGGAAACTCTTCAATAGTATCCTGAATTGAAGATTGGATAAATTTCTTTCTATACACAATATGATAAGTGACTGTCAACTAGGGTTTACTAGATCAGCAAGAACTTCAGATCACATGTTAATATTGAGAAATATAATAGAGACATGTTGTCATACCAAAGATGGAAGAATATATGCATGTTTTGTTGACTTTCGTAAAGCTTTTGATACTGTAATTCAATTTTGGCTTAAAATACAAACTTCTAAGATTATATATTGGAACAAAGTTTTATAATATTATCAAAAGTGTGTATAGTCAAAGTAAATCTTGAATTAAAATGAAAAATTTTCACACAGAATTCTTTGAGATCAAACTAGGGGTAAAGCAGGGCGATAATCTAAGCCCTACCTTATTCAAAATTTTTATCAATGATCTACCTGAGTATCTTCAAGACACCCCTAATCCCATCTTACTTAATGATAAGGTAATTTACTGTCTTATGTATGTGATGATGTGATATTGTTATCTCAGACAGCAGTAGGTCTTCAATCTAAGTTGCATAAATTACAGTCATTTTGTAATGATTGGTGTCTGGAAGTGAATGCAACAAAAACCAAAATTCTGATATTTAATAAAGTGGTGTGTGAAGGTGTGTTTTTTGAGTGTATTTTGTTCTTTTTTTATGCATGAAAATTTGCAAAATTAAAGCATAAAAAAATATTTAATAAAGCGGGTCGTTTTAATAAAAAAAAAAGAATTTAAGCTGTTTGACCAGGTTTTGGAATCTGTGTCTTCTTATAAATATTTGGGGATACTCTTTAGTGCCTCTGGAACCTTCTCATATGCTCAGGAAGATCTGTATAAAAAAGCTTTAAAGGCATTCTATAAAATGCAAAAAGAATTTTTGTCATTGAAGCCAAGTGTTAAAACATCGCTTCATGTATTTGATCATACAATAAAAACCATTTTGCTTGGATGTGAACTATGGGGGAACATTAATCGGCCAAGTATTTTTCTTAAAACCTCCAAACTCTCTGAATATGATATTTTTAATAAGTTGAAATGCGAGAATCTACAATTAAAATTTTGTAAGAATATATTGGGACTGCATAGAAAAAGTGCAAACTTCTCCTCATTATCTGAGCTAGGTAGTCTCCCCTTTCATTTTGATATTATAAAAAGTATTTTGAATTATGTCCATTGATTAGAATGTCTAGATATGTCATTCCCATTATATTGAGAGCAGCATACTCTCAAAGCAAGATTAATAAGTATATACATGTACTAAGGACATGCTGAATACTACTAGAGCATTGACAATTTTTATATATGTAAAACTATCAATATAACATGTATAACGAAGTAAGGAATGCAAATACACGGTACACACGAGCACAAAAAACCCACAAAAGACGTTATATTTGGACAGGGGTAAAGCATATACAGTTTTTTTTTAACCATAATATATATATACATAATGGGAAAATGAAAGTTTAAATAAGGAATCCAGAGAACGTTGTTACTGGTGCGTTACTGTAGGAGTAATAACCAATACCACGGTGATGTTTTATCCATATGCTGTCTCCCTTCTGTTATGGGTCAGAATAACCCTAAATGCCAGCAAAGATCAATAACACAATTTAAACTTAACAATAATTTATTTACAGTAATATATAATAAGTATATGAAACATAAAGTACAAACTTAGCAAGAATCTAAAAATACATACATCAGAGTGTCCGTTGCTGCACACAATGTCCCAGTGAAAATATGTCCCAGTTGTAACTCAATGGTGCTCATACGACAAAAGTCTCTATGCATCGAATTGACAGGGTATTTATACAGTATTATAAATCTAGAATATTCTAGAAGTTGTAAGTACATGATATTACTGGAAAGTTCTGGACATACACAAAGTTCAGGAATGTTCTAGAAACAATGACCGAACATATTGACCACTCTGGAATGTTCAAGAAACTTAATGTTACTAATAATAGACATGATGAAACAATACAAATATAACACACCTCACAACACCTCCCCCCTTAAAAAGTTTGAATGTCAATGAAAAACATATGTACATTAATACAAAAATCTAATTTGTTCATGATACTCTGGACAAGGCATCTGCAATAACATTGTCTTTGCCTTTGATATGCTTAATTGTTATGTTGTATTCTTGTAACAACAAACTCCATCTAGTCAGTCTTTGATTCTTGTTTGACAATTTATGCAAAAATGTCAGGGGGTTGTGATCCGTATATACAAGAATTGGATGCAAAGTAACATTCAAATAAACATCAAAATGCTGTAAGGCTAACAACAAAGCAAGGCATTCCTTTTCAATGGTGGAATAGTTTTGCTGACATTTTGTAAGTTTCTTTGAAAAATAAGAAACAACTCTATCTACATTATCACTATGTTCTTGAAACAAAGCTGCCCCGATTCCAACATCACTAGCATCAACAGTAAGCTTAAATTGCTTAGAAAAATCTGGAGTTGACAGAACGGGATTGCTCATAAGGACAGATTTGATTTTATGAAACGATTTTTCACAGTCCTTTGTCCATTCAAAGTTAACCCTCTTTTGTAAAAGATTTGTAAGTGGACTAACTACTGAGGAAAAATTTGGACAAAATTTTCTGTAAAACCCAGCCATGCCCAAAAACCTCATTAACTCTTTCTTGTTTGTAGGAATCGGGAACTTTGCAATAGCTTCCACTTTAGCCATAATGGGTGTAACATAACCTTGACCTACTCTATGACCTAAATACTCTACATAAGCATGACAAAATTCGCTCTTCTCAAGGTTCACAGTTAAGTTTGCTTTAGCTAAAATGTCAAATAAAGCACGCATGATTCGGAGATGTTCGTCCCATGTGTCGCTGTATATGACGACATCATCAATGTAGGCCTCGCATCCCTCGAGGTCTTGAAGGAGGGAGTGAATCATCCTTTGGAATGTAGCCGGTGCGTTTTTCATGCCAAAAGGCATTACTTTATACTGGTAAAGTCCATCTGGTGTAGCAAAAGCAGATATTTCTTTTGCTCTTTCTGTTAACGGTACTTGCCAGTAGCCTTTCAACAGGTCAAATTTACTGACAAATTTGGCGTTTCCAATGCGGTCAATACAGTCATCGATTCTAGGTATTGGAAATGAATCAGTTTTGGTAACAGAATTCACCTTTCTATAGTCTGTACATAATCGGTACGAACCGTCCTGTTTTGGTACAAGAATACATGGTGAGCTCCAATCACTTTTACTAGGTTCAACAATGTCATTGTCCAACATGTACTGCACTTCCCTTCTTAGGTACTGCAATTTTATTGGATTCAGACGGTACGGATGTTGTTTGATAGGCAGAACGTCACTCACTATGACATCATGACAAGCTGCATTAGTTTTCTTTGGAACATCCGAAAAGATTTGATGATACTCATTCATCAAGTTTTTAACTTGTTCTTTTTGGTGAATGTTCAAATGTCCAAGTTTGGCATCCAAATTAGCCAAAACTTCTGAGTTTTTCAAACGAACACTCTGATTACAATCTTTCTCATTCATCTCTACACTCGTATCACTTTCAATACAATTTTGAACAGTCTTAGCATTGGCTAAAGTGGAAACTGGTTTTACAGAATTTCGGTCACACCTTTCAAAATACTCTTTTAACATGTTAATGTGACAAACCCGTTTCTCTTTACGTCGACCTGGTGTCTTAACTACATAGTTTACATCACTGATCTTGCTTTCAATTTCATAAGGGCCATAAAATCTGGCCTGTAAAGGATGACCAGGAATAGGTAAAAATACAAGAACCTTATCACCTGGCTTAAACACCCTATTTCTGGCATCTTTGTCATACCACATTTTCATTTTCATCTGAGAATTCTTCAAATTGTCTTGTGCTAATTTACAAGCATTGTAAAGTTTTTCTTTGAAATCAGACACATAATCTAAAAGATTAAGATCAGTAGTCTCAGTCAGCCACTTTTCCTTCAACAATTTCAAAGGACCTCTAACTGTATGACCGAACACCAATTCAAAAGGACTGAACCCAAGAGACTCCTGGACTGCTTCTCGTGCAGCAAATAGTACAAGATGAACCCCTTCATCCCAGTCTTTTTCATACTGGTAACAATAGGTCTTCAGCATTGTTTTTAGGGTTTGATGAAAACGTTCTAGCGCTCCCTGGGACTCAGGATGATAAGCAGTTGATCTATATTGCCTTATACCCAACTCATGCATGACTTGCTGGAACAACCCCGACATAAAATTTGAGCCTTGATCCGACTGAATTGCCTTGGGTGCTCCTACAAAACTGAAAAACTTGGTTAGGGCCTTAACTATGCTCTTTGCCTTTATATTCCTAAGAGGTATGGCTTCAGGGAATCGAGTGGATGTACACATAATGGTAAGTAAATACTGGTTCCCAGATCTGGTCCTAGGCAAAGGTCCTACACAATCCACCAACACTCGACTAAACGGTTCTTCAAAAGCTGGAATTGGTTGGAGAGGGGCGGATGGTATCTTCTGGTTCGGTTTACCTACCATCTGACAGACATGACACGACTTACAAAACTCAGAAACATCCTTCCTTAGCTTAGGCCAATAAAAATGACTCAAAATCCTATTATAAGTCTTATTGATACCTAAATGACCAGCCATAGGTGTATCGTGAGCTAAACTCATGACATCTCGACGATAAGCAGCTGGGACCACTATCTGGTGAACAACACGCCACACTTCATCTGGGGAAGCGTCAGGTGGTCGCCATTTTCGCATAAGGATGCCATCTTTCATATAGAAGCATTCTCCAACTTTAGTAGCCTCTTCTGGTGGAAGTGCCCTCTTACTAAGTTGAATGATATCTGGGTCTTTATGTTGTTCAGAGAGTAAACGTTCTCGGCTGAGGATGTCCTTGCCTTGGCTAACTAGTGGATGCAACTCATCATCCTCACCACCAAATTTTGGTAAAAGTTCTTTCTTCTCTTGCTTCTTGATATTGTGTGGTTCCATGCTTGTTTGAGTGCCATCAAGGTCAGATAAGAAAGTGTCATTCAAATCAATATCAACAGAGGAATTCGTCTCGTCAAAGGCTTGAGTATGGTCTGCCTCCATTTCTCGTCTTCTGGCCATCGCTCTAGTAACAGCACAGGCTGGATAAATGTCATCATCTTCATCATCGCACATGACATCTGGAGTGATTTTCTCACAAACTATAGGATCTGGTACAACTTTTCCACCAGCTAAATCGTTGCCTAGCAACAAAGAAATGCCTGGAACGGGAAGAGTAGGTCGAACACCTACGATAACAGGTCCAGTAACTAAATCTGACTTCAAACTAATTCTATGCAGGGGAACATCAATGACGCCTAGCTCCACACCCTGTAATAAAACTGACCCACCAGTAGAAGTCTGCTCAGACAAAGGAAGCACGCCCTCTAACAATAACGTCTGTGCAGCACCAGTATCTCTCAAAATCTGGACAGGTTTTATTTCGCTAGAGTCACCGAGTGAAACAAATCCCTGAGACATAAAGGGCTTATAATCCTCCATAGAATCAATAGAACTGGACTGTGAACCCTGGACATCAGGAGTGTCAGAACAAATCGAAACTAAGGCTTCTCTATCACCTCTAACTGCCGCACAAGCATGTGGTTGAGTTTTATCAAAATCATTTTTTCTCTTAAGTTTAAAGCATTCACTGATCAGATGACCCTTTTTCTTACAATAACTACAAGTAGGAAGCGACCCTATTCCAGATGATCCTTCAAAACGTCCTGGACCGGACTTAGAACCACCTTGGGATGGAGACTGGGAACTTGTGAAAGACTGAGACCCTGAACCACTCTTTTTATATGTGTCTGAATTTGTAGAATTACTGCTAGTCTGAGATCTTGATACAAAATTCTTTTTATGAGACAGAGCATAAGTATCAGATATGACTGCTGCCTCTTCAAGAGTTTTCACATTCTTATCTTCTAGATGTGTTTTCAAATCTTGAGTAACACATTCCTTAAACTCTTCTACCAGGATGACTTGGCGCAAATTAGCAAAAGTTTTATCAAGTTTCTTAGATCTAAACCAGTGATCAAATAAATCTTCTTTCTCTCGTGAAAATTCAACAAATGTTTGATTATCAAACTTTCTATACTTTCTGAACTTTTGTCTATATGCTTCAGGTACTAATTCATATGCTTTTAATATTGCTGCTTTGACCTTCTCATAGTCTGAACTTTCAGCTACCCCTAGTGCAGAGTATACCTCAGCTGCTTTGCCAACCAGTACACTTTGTAACATTGTTGACCAAACGTGTTGTGGCCATTTAAGATTTTCTGCGACTTTCTCGAATTGGGGAAAATACTTGTCTACAGATTTTTCTTGAAATTTCGGAACTAACCTAATATTTTTTGCTGCATCAAATTCATTCTTGACTAATGAGGGTTCTGGTTTCTGCTGTAATCTTAATTTCTCTAATTCAAAGTTCATTTCACGCTCTCTTTCTCGCTCTTCTCTTTCTCTATCTAATTTGTCTAATTCAAATTTCCGTTCACGCTCTCGTTCTTCAAATCTCATTTTTTCCAACTCTACTTGATACTGAAATTCTGACATATTATAAGATTCTGATTTAAGTGTATAATCTGGAAGATCATATTTTCCAAAGATGTTTTCTTCAACTAGTTTGTTTGCAACCTTTATTCTAATGTCTTGCTTTCTCTGTGAAGATTTAACCTCTAACCCAAGATGCAAACCTAACGCGATCAAGTCATCCTTTTTTAACGTATCAAAAACCTGTACACTTGGTGAACTAAGAAAGTCTGTGACCGAAAATACCATGTTGATTTTTGCTGGCTTATAGTCAAATTTAACGGTTCAATAAACAAAATTTTGACAATAAACTGCAAAAGTGCAAGAAATTCTTTATCCCGGACGAGCCCCCAATTCTGTTATGGGTCAGAATAACCCTAAATGCCAGCAAAGATCAATAACACAATTTAAACTTAACAATAATTTATTTACAGTAATATATAATAAGTATATGAAACATAAAGTACAAACTTAGCAAGAATCTAAAAATACATACATCAGAGTGTCCGTTGCTGCACACAATGTCCCAGTGAAAATATGTCCCAGTTGTAACTCAATGGTGCTCATACGACAAAAGTCTCTATGCATCGAATTGACAGGGTATTTATACAGCATTATAAATCTAGAATATTCTAGAAGTTGTAAGTACATGATACTTCTGCAAATGTAATATTGCAAGGTTTGTGCCTGTCTCATATCGATTGTTGTCACTAAAAGAGTTGGCCATTGCTTGGACTTGACGAGATCCGTTTAACACCATGTCTACAAATATAGACGGTGTACCTTCATTAACGATACTGATATAGAACACATAATGTCCCTCTACTGGTGCTGTGAATATTTCGGTGTGACGGTTATACCCTCCTCCCACGTTGTTGATTACTTTATCGAATACTAATGTCCCACCATTCCAAGAATTGCTGGTAGTACTCACCCCAGCTGTGAAGGCTACACTCTTTGAGAGGTCTTTGAAATAAATTCTATCGATCAGATAATCAAAATTCAAAGAATTTTAAAATACATAGATCATGGATACTGTCAATAAATGAGCTGTTGAGTGAAATTCAGATTGTTTGCCGAGGAGTCGAAGGACACATAGTGATCACTATATATATGTTAAAAAATTTGACTATAAGAAATTTGTGATGAGATTGATAAAATTCAGTTTACAACTTCAGTTTTGGGATAAGTATAATGAATATTTAACCAAAGTTGCCCAAGCAGGCTAAATAAATAGATGTATTTCGACAGCTCTTTGGGTACAAGCTGTTCTATAATACAATGGGAATCATAAAACTGATAACATTCTTATTAAGTCATGTACAGACTTACTTCCAACTTGAGTTGAAATGGTTGACAAGGTGGCCTCCAACATTGCAGTGGGTGATACATTTGCTTTTGTTGCTGCAATCGTCTGTATCTCTGAATTAAGTTGTGTAAATTTTTTTTCAAGATTTCTTTGCATTTCTGAAATTGAGTCTTGAACTGTTTGAAATGTTCCATTTACACAATTGCATGGAATTATTTAGTTCTCTTTGCATCTCTGCATTATCGTTCTTTAGACGCTGGTTTTCCAATTTTAGTTTTTCTACTTCTGTTTCTAACTTAAAAATTGTCTTTTCCGTTGCAAGTTTGAATTTTTCCACAGTTGTTTCTAGCCCGAGCATTGAATTCTTCACGGTCAGAATGTCTAAGACTTTCATTACAGACTGGACGTTTTGTATAAGAGCCATTCGAATAATAGTTTCTTGATTTAGAAGCTGGCGGAAAATATCAGCATTTCCCAACGCATCATCTGTTACTAGTTCGCCAGAAATATTTCCAATACTAGAATTGTAGTTGTTAAGCAATGAAAAGGCAATTAAATTTTCGCTTAGCAGACAAAGCACGAAGCATCTAAGTAAATGTGCCATATTTTTTGTTTATGTACATTTCCATCCACAGATGAAATATAATTAATAGCAACCTCAAATATATATCGAAACCAATTTTTCCACTCGATCGTGTAAAAAAATATTGCATCATTAATTTGAAAAGTGTCAAGTACGAATTTCCTTATCAAGTTGAGATTGACGATAACATTTTAATTATTGCGCTGTAGTCATATACACTAGACAAAATTGCTAACGCGCCACCCAAGAAACTTAATATTTTACTTTCAAAAAACCTGTTTATGAGGTACTTGATATATGCATATGTTGCTTTAATAAAAAAAAAAAAAGTGTGACCAATTCATAGAAAAAATTTAAATCGTCTATCGACGAAAAAAAAATTCAATTTTTCTTTGTATTTCTGTTCTTTAGATTGGTACTAAAAAAAACTCGGAAAAAAGTTACACCATATGCGGTGTTAAACGATAGAAGAGCGTGCTAAAGCAGAAAGTATGATGTCTGCAGGGGGTTCATTTAAAGAAATCTATAAAAACTGAAAACAAAAAGCTTATGAATTCCACTCATGTAAAATTGTTGCAAACAGATAAACAAACATAAAAATGTTTACTATTGTTAGCCATGCACGGCATTAAGTTAGCAGCATACAACAAGTTGAAAATTGTTCCACAAAACTTAGAGTAAACCGGACGTTTGAGTGGATTTATAGTATGGACACTAAGGCACCGAATATAGGCGATATGAGAGCCAATGACTGTTTGTTATTTGATTTATCACAGGGGGACTACTCTTGTGGCAACCTCACAGACCACCTTTAGTGATCAAGAATTTCATATCCGTGCAAAAATGGTGCGCAGTTCACAGCTGAAGAAGGTCATTCATACGATGGCCGATATGAGCCGTCAAAATACAAGTAAGAGTAGCACTATTATGTACGTAGAAACAATGGCAAAACACAAGAAGTAGTAATAGTAATCTGTACATGTACAAATCTTGAGACAAAATACAGTCGAGACTACTTAACATTCCTTAGATTTATTGGGAAGATTATTTGTAAACTTAGAAGGAACAAAATCAAAAACATGTGTTGCTGATTTTTCCCTCTATTTTCTCCTATTCCCCTCATTTTTAGTTGTTTAAGAACCCTCTATACACTGACGAAAAATGTTTTTTGGACTTTGAGAAAATTATATGGTGTCAAGGAGGCTATTTTGAAATAAACTAATCCATTTCTAATATAGGGAGCGTGTCTTCTTTATCCAGGAAAAATCCTTAAAGACAGTGAAATAATGACAAAGAAAAATTGCTTTTGATTATTCAAATGAAGAAAATACATGCAAATCAAGTTTTCAATTACTGTATCTTGGTCTTACATATGTTTAGAATACATGAATTTATCAAAAAATTTGTCATAAAGTGCAGATTACAATTTATTCTTTTTTATATCAAATGGTGGGTCAGTCTAACTACACGCAAGTACCCTGAAATTAGGGTGCAGTGTAGAGAGGGTCCTTAATAAATGGTGTGCACCTAATTTCAGTTGATTAACAAAATTCAGCAAGATTGTTTTTATTTTCGCCTTTGATCCGTCTGTGTTTTTTTTATTTTAACTTTCATGACAACAAAATTATTAATCTTAACCTTCATTCGTAGGCCCCAAAATACTGATAAAAGATTCAAGAAACAATGAAGCTGCATTTTTATTATTTCTTTTCTAGCCCGATGAAAATCTGTTGCTTGATGATATGTGCAAGAAATGTGTTTATTTTTTATTTTATGTTCTGACGTATCCATATTTCTTTTTTCTCGGAACGAGGAAAAAAATAGAATGAGGAAATACATAACGTTTTACATAAAATGCAGCTCATTTACTATGAAATCTGAATAACGACTCTCATAAAATATGCCTTAATTTAATGATGGAAAAAACCGACAGATTAGATCGCTGACAATATATGTAGAGGTAAAATCAGTGTTGCTGTTTTAAATATCATTAAAAGCATTGGCATATATCATTTACATGTATTTACCCATTCTCAATTAAAAAAAAGAACAGAAACGGGTGTTTTACCGTTTTTGCTTTCACAAATCTACGGAATGTTTCTCCCTTCCAATGAGAAAAAAAAATAATGAAGAAAAATGTAATATGGAAAGAGGGCAAGTATAGTATGAAACAGGGGAGGATCCAGCCATTTTTGAAAGGGGGTTCCAGGGTTGTCTCCCTCTAACCACCCCCCCCCC
>PRKT01000905.1:140966-154614 GCA_003671525.1 Saccostrea glomerata | reverse complement strand
GGAGAAACATTCCGTAGATTTGTGAAAGCAGAAACGGTAAAACACCAGTTTCTGTTCTTTTTTTTAATTGAGAATGGGTAAATACATGTAAATGATATATGCCAATGCTTTTAATGATATTTAAAACAGCAACACTGATTTTACCTCTACATATATTGTCAGCGATCTAATCTGTCGGTTTTTTCCATCATTAAATTAAGGCATATTTTATGAGAGTCGTTATTCAGATTTCATAGTAAATGAGCTGCATTTTATGTAAAACGTTATGTATTTCCTCATTCTATTTTTTTCCTCGTTCCGAGAAAAAAGAAATATGGATACGGCAGAGCATAAAATTAAAAATAAACACATTTCTTGCACATATCATCAAGCAACAGATTTTCATCGGGCTAGAAAAGAAATAATAAAAATGCAGCTTCATTGTTTCTTGAATCTTTTATCAGTATTTTGGGGCCTACGAATGAAGGTTAAGATTAATAATTTTGTTGTCGTGAAAGTTAAAATAAAAAAAAAAAAAACAGACGGATCAAAGGCGAAAATAACAATCTTGCTGAATTTTGTTAATCAACTGAAATAAGGTGCACACCATTTATTAAACAACTAAAAATGAGCGGAATAGGAGAAAGTAAAGGGAAAAATCAGCAACACATGTTTTTGATTTTGTTCCTTCTAAGTTTACAGATAATCTTCCCAATAAATCTAAGGAATGTTAAGTAGTCTCGAGTGTATTTTGTCTCAATATTTGTACATGTACAGATTACTATTACTACTTCTTGTGTTTTGCCATTGATTCTACGTACATAATAGAGCTACTCTTACTTGTATTTTGACGGCTCATATCGGCCATCGTACATTCAAGAGTCTTTGCATGATACAAAAACATTTGTCAATCCCACTGTTTTGGAAATAATGGCATACATGTATTTATATACACTAAAACCGATCCGACAAATGTTCAATTCACAAATAAGAATTAACAAATGGTGCGTTAGCAATTTTATCTAGTGTATGTACACATGGTACATGTCCGTCTGAAAACGAGTGTCATGTCAAAAAATTATAAATTAAGATGGAAAGTGCTCATGCATGATTTAAGTAGAAAGCTAAATCTCAAAAAACATGAAAAAGGATATAGAAAATGTTCAAATAGAAAATGCAGATAGAAAAGATTAAGGACGGATGTAGAATAGAGATCAATTATAGTACATTCACTGTAACTACTTTCCAATTCCCGATGGCACAAAATGTAATAGCAAGCTTTAAGACGTAACGGAATTCCCATCAGTTTTCCAAGGAAATTGTTGATAAAAAAAAAGAGTATATTCTAGAAAAAATAATTGATAAAACAAAATTGGGGAATCCTCGAGCTCGCAATATGCAAGGAATCCCCAGTCAACACTTTCCAGTGAGACTCCTTTCAATTTTCTTTTCATATTAAAGGGATTTCTTATTTCATTGAACTAATTCAAAACTTTCATAAATAGGTTTTGAGAGCAGAAAAGATTTGATTGAACAAATTAATAAACGTCTTACACGTTGCTTATCATAGAATGGCTTAATGTGATTGGTTGAGAGATAAAACAATAAACATAAAACATACTGTACACCACTCCTTTTTTGAAGTCAAAGGCTTGTCCTAGATCGGGGCCGGCGAAGGAGGAATGTTCCATATATCAAGGCATCTAAGTGAAATATAAGCGCCAAGTCGGTCCTAGTAAAAAGAAAAATCCCCTACCAGGCACATTTTTCTTCCTCATTAAGAATTGTCAAGTAGGAGATACAGTAACTTGGAATGGTCTTAGAACTGTGCAGTCAGGAACTTTTTCCTGGATCTACCGATGACATTCGTTACCTACGTCAAGAGTCCTAATTCCAGAAGGCTCATTCAGAGACATAGGTAAATCACTGAACACACAGCAGAGGATACAAGTGCAAAAAAACTGCACCTCACCTTACTGGAGATGAACAAAAGCATTCAAATGATTCTTGATGATCATGACGTCAACTCCTTCAGTTCGAAAGCTGTCTTGAAGTCTGGTGTTCATTCTATATATGCCAAGACGTGTACATCACACAGCCTGTACTGACCAAAAGAGTTGATCCAGAGAAAAGTATTGACAAGTCTTTCAATATTACAGCTAACAAGTTCAAACCCCAGTCAAGCCGACAGAAAAAATTGAAGGAACAGAAGCTAATTATAGATAAATTGACATCTGTCATTCCTCCTTCAGGATACGTTTTAAAGGGGAATAAAGCAAGGACATCCTTAATGGAAAGTAAGAGAGTGCTGATTTCCAAGATCTATCACCGATTCACCTGAGCTCCAAGTTCGAAAAGGATCTTAACTTCCCATCCAAGAGGAAAGGAGTTGGTGAAAAGAAGGCTAATGACAAAAATACATATCAACATCTACTCTGGGTCCTATTACTTCGCAGGATAAACACAACCTGATGGGGTCTCTGACTCTTAAGGAACCAAGCAGAGGTAGAAAGACAAAAAAGTAAGCCAAATAGATCAGCATCATCCAATTCCTCTTCGGATGAGATTATATCAAACTGGACTCGTACATCACGGAGCAGATCCAGATGCAAGAGCTCAAAAGTACAAATGCCCGTTTTCAAAGCTATTCAAATCCTTAATTGGGAATCCTTTATTTACCGTTTTCAAAGTGTTGCAGCTCATCCTATACAATAAGAAGGTTTTCCGTTTTTTTTAGATTGTTTCAGAGATATGGCTCTGGAATTTGCAAGTAAACAAAAACTGGTGACTAGAAAGAGCTGAAACAGCAGTTAAAACAGCAGAAAGGAAGCACCTATTCAGGCTCGTCGCAAGCTCTCCTTTACCAAATTGGAAAATGAAAACGTGGAAGAATTTGCTCAGCGTGTCTACTTCCTAGCTAGTGACGGTTACAAGAGAATTGAAAAGAACATGATTGCATGAGGAGATGGCAAAAAAAATTTTCCTACGTGGCTGTGGAGATAAAGAGGCTGCAATGAAAGCTACGGATAGAGAACCAAGAACACTTTAGAAGCAGTAAAATATTTGAAAAAGCCATCGCTCACCGCCGTGCTTTATATGAGACAAAAGTAGCCACCTATTCCCAACATCAAGTTTCACTTTCGAGCAGGGAGGGATCTCCAACTGGTAAACTTTTTTTTGAAGGACTGAATTCAAGCTCTTGAAAGAGGAGGACACCATCCCCTGAATTAAGAAATCGACAATAGCTGTTCACAGTCTATCGATAGTTATCAGAATGGTTTAACACCCGCAAAAGGAAATTCCTGGAGATATCTTCAAGCCAGTGACCAGAAATCTTTTTGCCGAGTCAAAGGAGTCCACTATAATTAACTGTATCAAATAAGGCTTAAGGTACTTCCATCCTCCTATAATGTCATAGGTCTTTGCAAAAACTGTTATTAATTTAGATTCATACCCAAGAGTACAAAGTTTTTGGAAAGAATGCTTTTCAATAGGTGTAATTTAATTTTGTCAAGAAATAGAACTTAAAAAGTGTATATTATCATCATTCAATCATGCACTTATTCTATCTTTAAAAAAATTGTGACAAGGGCAATAACTCCTTATCAGATATCTTCATTCAGACATTTATTTTTGCTTTAAAAAAATACACCGCCTACCTAATTATTAGGTGGGGTATAGGTAGGGGGTATATATTTTTATTAAAAGAAAAACAAGTAACGTCAGGTGCCTGTGATCCCACCCTGAGAATGTCAATTGTTCAACCTTAAAGAATTGATGTGCTGAAAAATTTTATCTTCAATTTATTTAAGGTGGAATGCCACACGAACTTTTTACTTTATATATCTTTGAGTCATCCTTTTAAAACAATGGTTTTAGCATTGAAAGGTTGATATTAGCTTTTAATTATTTTATATGTTTTTTTTTTTTGTATTTTTTCAAAGAAAATGAAAAAATTAAATAAATTCAACTGAAATGTTTTCAAGTTAAAAGTTTGCTGTAAATGAATGTATTATATTAATATCTAATAAAATATGCAAAGAAAGGATTTTTAGACTTTTAATTTTTTTCATAAAAAAATATTTATGAAAATAAAACACATTATTTGTGAATATTTTTTTAAACCTATGGTTAAAATCACCATAAAACTAGTCACAACTGAGGTCAGCATGTTTGTCAATCATACTTTTAAAAGAAATTGAATTGAAATTGAGAAATTTTAGAGAAATTAATTTTTTTAATATTTGGACCTAACCCGATCAAAATAAATCTGATCCCGATCAAAATTAATACAAAATTAATAAAATGCTAATTTACTGTATTTACAATGAAGAAATTTATTTTATTGTCAGGTTCATTAATGTTTTAATCCTTATTACACTTAACCAGACTAGTATTCTTTGGGAAATGTATTTATTTCCAATAAATATACAATTATGGTTGGGATCGGTTTAATTTTGATCAGGATCGGCCAAAATTAAAAAATATATATCTCTAAAATTTGGCCATTTCGTTTCAATTTCTTTTATAAATATAATTAACGAACATGTTCTTCCCAGTTGTGACTGGTTTTAAGAAAATTTTAACCACAAATTTAAAAAATATTCACAAATTATGTTTTATTTTCATAAATATTTTTTTTATTTTAAAAAATTTAATATCTATACGGCTTTTCTACACATATTTTATTAGAAATTAATGTGATGCATTAATTTGCAGCGAAAATTTTACAAGAAAGCCTCTTAATTTGATGGAAATAATTTTTTTCATTTTCTTTGAAAAAATACAAAAAAAATCATATAAAACAATTGAGAGCTAATGTCGGCCTTTTAATGCTGAAACCATTGTTTAAAAAGGTTGACTCACAGATCTATAAAACAAGAGGCCCAGGGGCCACAGCGCTCACCTGAGCACATCGGGCTTGAATTTACTCCCCCCCTCCAGGCGTTCATCATTTGAACAAACTAGAATCTACACTACCTGAGGATGATTCCATATAAATATCACTAATCATAGCTTTGAAGTACTTGAAAAGAAGATTTTAAAAGGTTTCCCTATATATACTTATGTAAAACTTGGGTCAGCCATTTTGGCCCCACCCTAGCCACGGGGGTATTGATTTGAACAAACTTGAATCTACACTACCTGAGGATGATTCCACATGAGTTTCATCTTTCCTGGCCCAGTGGATCTTCAGAAGGATTTTTAAAGATATTTCCTATACACTGTATATTCCTATGTAAAACTTGGGTCGGCCATTTTGGCCCTACCATTGCCCCAGGGGTCATGATTTGAACAAACTTGAATCTACACTACCTGAGGATGATTCTACATGAGTTTCATCTTTCCTGGCCCAGTGGTTCTGGAGAAGAAGATTTTTAAAGATTTTTCCTATATATTCCTATGTTAAACTTAGGTTGGCCAATTTGGCCCCACCCTTGCCCCGGGGGTAATGATTTGAACAAACTTAAATCTACACTACCTGAGGATGATTCCACATGAGTTTAATCTTTCCTTGCCCAGTGGTTCTTGAGAAGAAGATTTTAAAAAAAATTTCCTATATATTCCTATGTAAAACTAGGGTCGGCCATTTTGGCCCCACTATTGCCCCGGGGGTCATGACTTGAACAAACTTGAATCTACACTACCTGAGGATGCTTCCACATGAGTTTCATCTTTCCTGGCACATCTGTTCTGGAGAAGAAGATTTTTTAAAAATGCCATTAATTTTTAACAAATTTATGATTATCTCCCCTTGGAAAAGGGCGTGGCCCTTCATTTGAACAAACTTGAATCCCCTTCACCCAAGGATACTTTGTGCCAAGTTTGGTTTAAATCGGCCCAGTGGTTCTTGAGAAGAAGATGAAAATGTGAAAAGTTTACGTCAACAACGACAGACGACAGACAAATTTTGATCAGAAAAGCTCACTTGAGCCTTCGGCTCAGGTGAGCTAATAAAAAGTTGGTGTGGCATTCCTCCTTAAGATTTCTTCAATTAATTAAAAAGTTTATATATATTGATTTCGTGTTCGGTTGATACTTATTCCATTTCTTTTCTTTTTCTTGAAAAATAAGCAAAGTAAGTCATTCAAGTGAAGAGTGTGTTTTTTTCAAAAAGGAAATTCATCGAAAAATGAATTTGCAACATAAAAAATTTAGGTGAACCAGACGCATTTGGTCATGAATTTCAAACACATGTAATAGTCCAACGTAAATAAATATACAATGTAAGTAAAAATCTTCACAAATCTTATTCATGTGTATCACACTAAATCATTAAATTAAATGTAAGAGAATCCTACTATGAAAATATGTATACTTTCGTTTCATTCAATCAAAGTAAAAAAAAAAAATAATAAGCAGATCGAACCTCTTATTTTCATATAAATTCCATGTGCCAGTTTAGAATTGGTACTTAAAACAATTTTTTTTCTTTCATCGTTGTTCAAGTTCATTTACAACAACACTGTGAAAGATTAACCAATGAAGACATGATTGAAAATAAAAAATATTTTATTCATAGGCATTTTTTTAATTACAAATGTTTAATACAAAATTTAACGTTTTTCTTCAGCAAAGTAAAATATAAAGTGAAAAAATGCACCTGCTTTAAATGCAGCATAATTCATAAGTATCACGATTACTGAGAGAAATAGCTATACATGTACTACTTAATATGCATTAAACAGATCTTAATATGGAAGATTCTTTTGATGAACAAGAAATAAAATCAATTATTTTTAAAATAAACTAATACTTCTTCTCTATTAATGATCAATATAGAGTTTGTTATGATTAAAATAATTAGAAATAATGACACAAAATTAACTATTTCTATATGTAAAGATAATTCTGTCTTCAGTAAACCAAAAGTTCAGCATTCAGATGTAAAAATCTATCATGAACAAATTTATCACAGGTTCATACAAATATTACAGGTATTGAGAAAAACTTCAGCATATTTCCACACCGGACAAAATTACACATCTCACATAAACACTTACATTCAAGACGAAATGATGTGTTGTCACAACTTCAGTCTGTCATTTACAATAACATATTTTAATAACACATTGAAAGTTTCAATTCACATCAGACATATTTAAGTAAGATATGTTTAAATCTCTTTTAATGTTCACAAAGAAAAATTGATGCCAAATTGTCTTAAAGTTTAAGATATATAATATGTTTAACAGTTCTCTTATTTAAAAATTACATAAGTTCTCTTATTCAAACTTTACAGAAATGTATCTTCTTCCAGGTTTTGATTTATTTTGAGTGGTTTTTCTTCCTTGGGAATGATGTCTCTTTTTAACTGTTAACAAAAAATACAGACTTTGACACATGATGGAAAAACATTTGTTATAAAATATTGCGTGAAAAGAACTAGTGCAAATTTTTTGGTAATAAGAGAATTTTAAAATAAGAAAAACAAGAGAAAAGCTTGACTTTTTAAAAAAAAACTCTACAAAGTCTACAAACTTCAAGTATTTTTATGTAAGAAACCACCTTATTAAAATTTAATATTGAATAAAACTCACAGTATATTTTCTATACAAGGGGATAGCTGGCCTGTGTAGCTATTCCACACTGGTTGTCCTTGTTTCGTGACATTTTGACGTAGCCATCCATACCCCACTCGGTACCCCAACTACAAGAAGAGGAAGTAAATAGTAAATAACAACAAGACATAATCAGGAATTGTCTTTTTTATATCTCTCTGAATGCATTTGATGTGAAAAAAGATGTGCTGTTAAACACCAGACAAATCTCTTTACCTGTTTTTAACAATCCAGAAATCTTTTTCATCATCACTGGTTCCATATCCAACAGCTAACACTCCATGATCCAACTGTTCTGAGCTACATTCAGGCTCGTCATACACTCCTAGAGCAAACAGGGACAAAGTTAAATTAAAATCTCACAGACTAATTGGCACAACTCTCAACACATATACATGTACAACACATTAATAATCCATAAATTCTTTACCAAAAAAATTTTGCCATTAAGTATAAAGTAGACTTTTAAAAAAGCACAGAAATTTTCCCTTTTCCTTGAGCCAATAAATTTCTTCACCTAATTACTCTTACTTTGCTCATATAAAATCTAAAACTGTATCTCACCTCCTGCATAAGACTGGAATGATGAATGACTGGCGTCTATTGCTACTGAGACAGGGCCCACCTCTGCTATAGCTTTCTTCAGGGCAGACTCGCTCTCACTCTCGACATCCACACATCCAGTGTCTGTAGCAGCGACCTTTTCCTTGTCGAATTTACATGTCTTTTCCTACAAATTAGTCCAGATGATACAAAGAAATAGAAGACGCTATAATAATCAACTGTTAAGAAAAGGTATTTTTAGACCCATTTTTTTGTCTTTTCAATGGCTTTTTGCTAAAAGATATTTAGAAATTAAAGTACTTTGGCTTTGTATGGATAATCTTCTTCATTTTCAAGGCCTCCTACTGATTTGATATACTTGAAGGCATTGTCCATCAGTCCACCATTACAACCCTGATTTCCAAAGGACCCAGAGCAGTCTACCAGTTGTTGTTCACTGAGGGACACAAGTTTACCAGTTTTACGGAAGTGCTGTCCTTCAAGGGAACCAGTCTATGAAAACAAATGTGCACAGAGTTAATCAACTGAATAGAAAATTATCAAGGAGGTGGGGAAATATATTAATCTTATGCATGATGAGAAATAAATTTTGAAAAAAAATATTAATCATGTGAGCAAAACACTCTGATGCTACAAGTAAGCTTCATTTTTGAAATTCAAATGTTTTTTAAAATTCTAACTTACTGTGCTAAAGGACCAGCAGGAACCGCACTGACCCTAAATAAAGAGAAAGAAATAATGCTTTTATAATCAAAAGATTCAACCCAATTAATGAACAAGTCGTTCCTTATGACAAAACATGCACAACTGAGGAGTAAGGGCATCCTTTCTCAAATAGACCATTTTATTTCTAAACATTAATCATTATGTAAGATGTATAAAACCTACCTGATTCTTGACATCTGTGACGTAACCCTTAGTTCTCCAGTCGACGGAATCCGGAGCCACGAGATTATTGGCTGAAAGGTATGATGAGCATCCGCCGTCCTTCAATGAAGTTCTATTTAAACCATTGTATTTCACAAACTCTTCATGTTTCTGCAAATCAAAAATGCACAAGAAATTTTTACCTTGTCTTCAAATGACATATGGCAATCGCTCAAATACATGAAATTCTCATGTACAAAATAAGGACACATGGAGGATTTTTCTTTTTCTAAACATATACTTTAAAACACAAAATTTTTAAGACATCTTATTTTTAACATCAGTGTTTGGTAAATATAAGGGAGGACAAGAATTCAAAACTTTCGATTATTTACTTTTAGGCTGCCGCTTTAATTAAATTAACTAAACTCATGTGTGCTGCTTATAATGCACGTTTATAATAGGTCCCCTGAGATAAGTTTTAATATTAGGCTTTTAGTAACTTAACCAAATCATAGCCACTTAAAATTTTGGCTTATGTTTCAAGGTAAAAAGACATGAAGGACTTTTAAGTACCCTTTACATTAACATCTACTTTTATCTACTTCCTGACTTCATACTTATAAATGTACATTTCCTTCTTCCTTTCTTCAAATCAGCCAAACAAATTAATCCACCATATTTCATTCGATGAGCATGCACAAGAATAAATTCAGCAGAATGAAATGAAACTATATGGAGGTCGACAGCACATAGGTACTTAATTCTGAGCTGTTATACCTTAGTCATGAGGAAACATAATATAGGAATTCAGGAATCAACACCAGTTGAATATAAATTTAATGCAATTTGGACCCTATTTAAAATGATACTTGTGACAGGAAGGGCACCTGCATTTATTTTTGTTCCAGGCTCACAGCTGCACAGAGAGGCTCATTAACAAATCAAACACTTATCAAGAGGACTTTAAATTTATACAGGAAATTATTTTTATCAGTATATAAAAACTTGATATGAATATATAGACATTAAAGTCTGAATCAGGTGAGAAGGCAATAAAACTCCTCCCCCTCTTTGTAACAGCTTGCTACAGTCACCAGATTTCATTAAATATTCCTCAGCCATGACTAAATGTCATGTGATTTTGTTTTTACAAATCATGTGATTATTTCTCATCATGATCACATCTAACATTACTTAAGTCTCGTTAATATCCTGTAATGCGGTCAGTTTTTTAAGTAACTACATTAAGATTACTACAGATGACAACAGAATCAAACTACCGGTAGTTCTCTGACAAATTAAGTAGGTGTTGTTTCTACACTGTTGTAAATTGTATACTTAATTGATATACATGAAATTCTTATATAACACTGTAATTGGGGTCCTAAGCCTGTGAAATGAATATCTACACATTTTATAGCCTATGATGTTTATAATCTACGCAATTTATTAGTAGTCTTACTCACAGTTTAAAACATACATAAAGAGTCGTTCCAATGACACAAGTGGTCCAGTACTTACCAGGTCTGAGAATTGGTTGACCCCCATAAAGTAAGATTTCTTCCCCAGATGGTATAATCGGTTGTGTTCCTCAATTTTCTGGACGTTTTCTCTGAAAATCTCAAAGCGATGGATCTCCTCTTCTAGAGCTTTGTAGGTTTTACCTGAAGTAATAAATATTACACGTGATGTGCAAAAAGAACAAGGGGCCATGTTATAAAACTTTGAGAATTCTCATAAAAATTCTCAACTTCTCTTGAGAATTACTCACCTGAGAATTTAACAATAAAACAGAGGTTAAGGAATTTTATTTTTCTGAACTTTTTTATGATGGCCGCTGAGTCTGAGAATTTTGGATTTGAGAAAATTCTCAAATTTGAGAGCACTCTCAGACTTAAGTATGTTTTATAACGGTGGACCCTAAGAATCTTCACTCAGTTTTACGTTTACATTAAAATTGATGCTACATTGAGGTGGATCATAAAATTTTGATAATTAAAGGTAAGATTAAAGATATTAATATCTCAAATGAAAGATATTTTATATCTTAAATGTTAACTTTGTTTGAAATCAAAATAAAATGTGCTGTAACTTAGCACCTCAGAAAAAAAGTCTGGGGTCTAAGGATTACTGGTAAGTCATTGAAAAATTATCATTAAACTCCATAAAGACAGCTTAAGGGGGCCGACTATAGTTTTATTGTGTGAAAACTACAATAGCGAAACTCTTCATTTTTATACTATATATTACTTAAATTAACTTCAGTGTACATGCGTGGTTTGGGGGAAATCTACCGTCCAGGTATTTTTGAGGGACCATCTCAAAATACAGGTACATTTACTATAGGATTATATAGGAAAATGCGAATTTTTAGCACTTTAAAGCAAATTATACAAATACTACAATAGACATTTTGTTCAAACTATAAAATTTGATGAGTAATACTAATTTATACAATATATGTAAGAAACACAAAATTCTACCGTCTTGTTACCAGAGGGGGCTTCTCAAAATGCAAAAAATTTGCAAATTTTACTATTTTTATAGAGTATTACAAAATATGACATACACAATGGATTCACATAAAACATAATAAAAATTTTGGAGATATTCCCAAATTTCTAGGTTTTAAATTTCAAGAGTGTATGTTTATTACTTTTTCTTTAATAATATTTTTATTACCCCTTTCTGTAAGAGCTACAGATTATCATAACGTCAAAAACACATTGCAACGACGCCAACCTACCTATCAATTGCAAAATCGGTTAAAAAATCAGTCATATCAAATTATAATTACATTTTTAAGGTCTTCCGTCTTCAGCGGAAGACCTTCTTGTTTTTCTTAGGTTTCTTTTCCACTATTTTTATTATTATTGTTTTTTTTTCTTACCGATTTTGTACGCACGATTTCTCAAAAACGGCTCGATCGATTTACATGAAACTTTCAGGTCTGACAGAACATCAAAAATTCTAGATATATATTTTTTTATTTTTATGACGTCACTTCCGGTTCGGAGTTTTCCGCGATTTAGTGATTTTTAGAGGGCCACTTTGTCCGACAGTTTTCTCAAAAAGTACTTAACACAGAAGTATGAAATTTTCAGTGATGCTAGAGCAACCTCTGGAGAGGTGTACTAAGTATATCATAACTACCGGAAGTACGAAGCACCGACGCTCGCTATGGTCCGAAAATAGTCCTGTCGTAAAATTCAAATTTTATGACGTCTTTTCTTCGATAACTTTTTACCTAGAAATATTTTGTTAAAGCTTGTAGAACAAAAGAAGTGTAGAATTTAAAGATCTTTCAAATGATATTTCGAAAAAAGGGCTGGCCCCTAAAATTAAGGGCCTAGTGGGGCCGAAAGTTTTTCCTTTATATCTCAAAAAGCATTGAGAATTTGTAATACGTCAAAGAAGCAAAGTTGTTCAAAATGTCAAGCTTAATCTATTAAAGTCGTCAAAATACGTCCAGTGTCGTCACTTCCGGCCAAACCGGAAGTAGTCGGAAAACGCGTATTTTTGCCGTTCTTGACAAGATTTTGGGTAATATATGTCTCTGGAAGCTTAAAAAATAATTTTCCGTCCGTCGTCGTTACTTCCGGTCATTCCGGAAGTAGCAAAAATGGCTTATTTTTGCATTCATTAACGCAGCTTTAGAGGAGTCTAAGCATCTTTGGGCGTTATTTCTCATTTTTGTTAAAAATAAAGGTACTTCCGGTCAAACAGGACGGAAGACCTACTCGTTGCTTTGCAACGAGCTTTGCTCTAGTTATACCTATATTTACTTAATTTTGTTTAATTTTAATAATTAAGCAAAAAAAGAGGCATTAAAACAGTAAATACGCTTCCTTTTACTATGATGCGCGAAATATTGCGCAATGGAAACTATAGTCCGCCCCCTTAAATTCACTTTTCCCCTCAAAAATCATGAATAGATGTATAACAGTTAATTCTGAGCTTATATAACTAAAATGTACAAATTTAGTCACAAAGTATTTACTTTATTAAAATTTTAGCAATAATTTGTCTTAGAAAGTAATATGAAATCCTGCAGATTTATAGGTGATAACAAATGGGAAGAACTTTGAACATCAATCATAGATATAGTTCCTTTTAATTAAATGATATTATGCACCTAAAAACTTGTCTGTTTCAAAAAATTTGATTCATTCTTCAGCATGATCTCTTAAACAGAATACCTCTATGGTCAACCATATTTATTTATTCCTTTTTAATATGAAAAAAAAAATATCCAACACTGTGTTTCATTGACAATATGCAATCTGTTGGTAAATATTTTGATAAAAAGTGAGATTTAAACTGTAATACAAAACATTACAACACAAAACCTCATTTCCAGAAACATTTGCAGACACTTCAGCTCTTTACATTGTATTACTTTGAAGTGAGAGCATCCTGTTCATAATTCAAACAATCCAAAACTATTCTGATACTCCGTATTCTAATGACCAATTAATTCCAATCCAGATATAAACCACTACATATGGCAACACTAGAAATCATCACAGAGAGTGCAAATAATTAACACTATAACAGAAAACAAAAAGTGCTCAACAACTCTTGAAGTCTTAAGTTTTATACTATCCCTATGCTTATTTTAACAATGGTAATAAATAAATAATTCCTTCTCCCCCCCCCCCCCCCCCCCCCCC
>PRKT01000905.1:97711-140930 GCA_003671525.1 Saccostrea glomerata | reverse complement strand
CCCCCCCCCCCCCCCCCCACACACACACAATTCATTTAATTAGGGAAGGTTCTGTTATGCAGCCATTTGAATTCACTAGATGCTCAATAACTCTGTCCATCATCAATAAAATGATCGATGAATCAGTAAAATATTTAAACTGCTGCATAATAAAAATATCAGGCAGATTAATGATGCAAAATTACAACTGACTAATTTTTTTTCTCTCTAATAAAGTCATCACATTTAACACAACATGTCAGTACTTCGGAATTACATGCAGAACTTACCATGCAGGATTTTGAATTCCTTCCAGGCCTGTTCGTATGGTTGGTAGTTGATTCCTGCCTTTGTTCGTAGGACGTGTAGCTGTTCTGGGTGTTTCTGGGCCTCCTGGATGTCGAACCATTGGACGTTCCCGTACTGTACCGAGGCCCCGCGCACGGCAGCCAGCAAACACACAAACCACAAACTGTTCATCTTCTACCGATTCTTAGAAAACCTAAAAGATATTTAAACAGAATGTAAACAAATTTATGAACATTTGAACGTTGTGACACAATATAAGATTTTACCTGTGATTTCATCATGCATATATGCACTTGATTTTGTCTTTAGCAATTAAATGCTATCAAGCTAAGCTTGTTCAGGCACAACACTTCCTATGTTTTTCATGTTAAAATGCATGATTACCTTCAGAATGTTTGATGTATGTTTAGAAAAACAGGATGTAAAATTCAACATAAATGTCTAGAATTCTCCTCAATTTACCATGTTTACTGAAAACACCTAAAGCAAGCTAAGACTGGGTTTCCATCAAACATCTGATCAAAACATTGGATTTCAGACGATAAATACAACATATTCCATTGAAAAAAATGCACTTGATAAATTTTATATGCATATTATAAACTTAACAATTAATTAGTCTTAATTGATTCGGTTTTCCTTTAAATGGCAATGATTTAGTTATACAAGTTAGAGGTTCATTGTCATTAACATGATTAAGATTGTTTACATGCACAACTTGCATAGATGCAATTATACCTATACAGTGTATGTCTTCTTTTTCATATTTAAGTAAAAAATTCATCAATACTATTATATTTTCATATATTGAACTATACACATACATTATAGTTAATCCACCATTTGGATTTAACACATTCAAAGAATTTCTCAGATCCTCTCAAAGGGACACAGAATTGTGAATTTGAATAATGTATGTGCACACAGACAGACAGGCATTCGAGAAGTGTTGATCAGACTCAAATTGTATTGAGGGCCGGTACAAAATATTTATAGAAAAAATAAATGGCATTATGAAAAAAAAATTAACATTTAACTTTTTCCCCACAGCATATTTTTAAGTCAAAAGCCTATTACTTTAAAACATCATTATACACTGTTATAATTATGACTTGTGTAAGATTTTCGTTAGTACATGTACAGGAATACCTTGATTGCTGATCAAATGTTTCTACTACTAGTATAGTATTACCTTATTTGTTCTCTGGCAAATGTGGGAGTGAGTAAATCTCAGTTTAAATGTCTTTTTATAAAGAATTTTTATGAGCCTTGTGATGAACCCATGTGACTACAATTATGAACAGTCATGCTTCACTGATCATGTGACCTCACTAGTTTTTGGTGATAGGTTCACCCTGATCTCAAAACTCCAAGTTACCTTGTTCAAACACTTGGAATTAGGAAGTACAATCACATGAACATTGAAACCAACCCATAAATGTTGGTGATTAAGTTATAAGGCTTACTATAAGCTTTACTGAAATTACTAAATGGAACATTTGACATTGCAATTCAGAAATTACAGGGTAAATTTAACATGTTATTGTAACATTTATTTTTCATATATATACAAATAACATATATTTTTCTTTTAAAAATTTAAATATGTAATACTGTCCCATACAGTGTCCCCATAGTTCAATCCATTATTTAATGTAAATGATCACTTTATTTTATATTTCATTTTGTAGCTTATGATCATGATTGAATGATTTTCAATGCTATTAAAGCTTAGAAAAATATTTTCGGTTTGTAAAATTACAAAATTCTGAGAAATTAAAATACTTTGCAAAAAGTGAGTCACTGAGTTCTAGTTTCACTTAATATCACTTTAATATTTGAATTTCAAGGCTAATATGATTTGTTTTTAAATAATCAATACTTAATATATAAGTTTAGAATACGAGTACATGTGCTACGGAAAAAAAAATCATGCCGACCAAAAATTGATGCGTTTGCCTTTGAACATGTTGAAGAATATCACTGGCTAATAATACTCCTACTAAAGGGTTTTCTCATTTCAATTCACATCTTAAACAAGAGTTAATACGGGCTATTTTTTGTTGTTGATGCAATGCTTGTTGTCAAATTTCTTGTGGACTGCATGCTTATGGCTATGCTTTAACAGTTTGAGAATATTTCTTATGTGACTTCACTGGAAGCAGTTGTACAACTAAGGAAGTAATGAAATTTTGAAGTATAGCAGTACTGCCAGACATGCAGTACATGACATATGTTAACCATCCACTAAAATCATTACCTGCAACGCAGTTCTTCCTGTTTATAAAATATCGCTTAAACTTATCTTTTTCCATCATACAATTTTATTCATTTAAGTACATGAACACTTATTCAGACAGTTGTTTTCAACATTCAGAAATATTCTCATAGGATATAGATAAAAGTTAGTCAAGTTTATTTAAGGAATAATTGTTTGATTTTTTGATTTCATGATGATGAACAATCGTCATGAAATCAAAAAATCTGACAGTTATTCCTTATAATTTATAGTTTACAACCATTTTTTTAACCCTGAGTCCATACTGAGTAAAAAAAATAGAACTCTGTGTTACATTTTCCTTTCCCCTCAACAATTTCATCATTGATAAAAAGAATTTACTTTTAAAAATAATTAAATCAAATGCAAATCTACGCGTTGTTTTTGTAAAAGACTAAAGTCATATGACTTCAAATACGTCATACAAAGGAATTTTCGTTACAAAACCAAAGATCACTAACGACGACTTTTATGAAAGACAACAGTTACTGTTTGTATAACAATAAAAATAAATATGTTTATGATATCTCCCTCTTTACTGTTGATAAATTTGTTTGGAGAAGCTGATTATATTTACCTGAACTTTTCTCACCTGTTATCTGTAGCACACTGTTTCACACTCTACTTTCTTCTGATGTTTTTCTTTTGTCATGTGAGAATTAATCACATGACCCAAACTAAATTTAAAACCTTGTCACGACGGAATTCCGGTTTCCGTTGACAATGGTGGCGGATCCAGAATTTTAGACGATATGACAGAGATTCGTCATCCTGTACAGGAACTGCAATACACGCACACTAGTATTGTTCAATGTTTACATACCCACATTTTCTAAATAAAGTATATTGTTGTTACTCTCATGTGCAGAGCGGATCTAAGAGGGGGAACACCCCCCCCCCCCCCCCCTTTGGAATGCAAAGTTTTAAACAATGTATATACATGTACTAGTAAATCAAGTAAAAATGACCTTGGTCCCCCCTTAAAATATGGACACATCCTTGAAAGCGCGGATCTACGTGAAATTGGAAAAACAAGATGTGTTTGTGAAACACTGATGTTCCCGTATGGCAACATAGCACAGATTGTTTTTTTCTTAAATGCAAATTTAATTATTGGTACCAAAAGTAGGGTATTCTCACTGGAAAACAATTGTGAAATTTGACAGTAAGCCAATGTTAAAGTTTTTTCAGTAAGTACAGAAATCTCCAAGGTCAAGGTCAAAAGATCAATGTAATTGGTATCAACTGAAAGGTCTTGCCACATAGAATATTTATGTAGAGTATGGAAGCCCTAGCCCTAACTGTTCAGAAGTTATGGCCAAGGTTGTTTTTTTTAAAAAGTAGGTCAAACTTCAAGGTCAAAGTCAAAGGGTCAAAGTTTTTGTTATCAAATGAAAGGTCTTGGTACAAGAATTAATTATGTAAAGTATGAAAGCACTAGCTCCAACCCTTAAAAGTTATGGTCAAGGTTTGCCTTTTTAAAGTAGGTCAGTCTCAAAGGTCAAGGTCAAAGGGTCAAGTTCTTGGTATCCAATAAAGGGACTTTTCACAAGGATTACACATATGAAGTATGGAAGCCCTATCCCTTACCGTTTAAAAGTTATGGCCAAGGTTAAAAATTTTTTCACAAGTACGGAAATCTACAAGGTCAAGGTCAAAGGGTCAAGGTTGTTGGTATTCAATGAAAGGCCTTTCAACAAAGATTACATACATGAAGTATAAATGTCCTGGTATCTAATATTCAAAAGATAAAGCAAAAGCAAAAGTTTAAAATTTTCAAGTAAAAGTGGGTCAAACTCAAAGGTCAAAAGGTCCAATTTGTTGGTACCCAAAGAAAGGACTTGTCACAAGGAATACACATGTGAAATATGAAAGTCATATCTCCACTAAATCAAAAGTTAAGGGCAAGATTAAAGATTTTGCGGATAAAGAGACAAACAGAGAGACAGAGAGAAAAGCGCGGATCTACGTGAAATTGGAAAAACAAGATGTGTTTGTGAAACACTGATGTTCCTGTATGGCAACATAGCACAGATTGTTTTTTTCTTAAATGCAAATTTAATTATTGGTACCAAAAGTAGGGTATTCTCGCTGGAAAACAATTGTGAAATTTGACAGTAAGCCAATGATAAAGTTTTTTCAGTAAGTACAAAAATCTCCAAGGTCAAGGTCAAAAGATCAATGTAATTGGTATCAACTGAAAGGTCTTGCCACATAGAATATTTATGTAGAGTATGGAAGCCCTAGCCCTAACTGTTCAGAAGTTATGGCCAAGGTTGTTTTTTTTTAAAAAGTAGGTCAAACTCCAAGGTCAAAGTCAAAGGGTCAAAGTTTTTGTTATCAAATGAAAGGTCTTGGTACAAGAATTAATTATGTAAAGTATGAAAGCACTAGCTCCAACCCTTAAAAGTTATGGTCAAGGTTTGCCTTTTTAAAGTAGGTCAGTCTCAAAGGTCAAGGTCAAAGGGTCAAAGTTCTTGGTATCCAATAAAGGGACTTTTCACAAGGATTACACATATGAAGTATGGAAGCCCTATCCCTTACCGTTTAAAAGTTATGGCCAAGGTTAAAAAAATTTCACAAGTACGGAAATCTACAAGGTCAAGGTCAAAGGGTCAAGGTTGTTGGTATTCAATGAAAGGCCTTTCATCAAAGATTACATACATGAAGTATAAATGTCCTGGAATCTAATATTCAAAAGATAAAGCAAAAGCAAAAGTTTAAAATTTTCAAGTAAAAGTGGGTCAAACTCAAAGGTCAAAAGGTCCAATTTGTTGGTACCCAAAGAAAGGACTTGTCACAAGGAATACACATGTGAAATATGAAAGTCATATCTCCACTAAATCAAAAGTTAAGGGCAAGATTATAGATTTTGCGGATAAAGAGACAAACAGGGAGACAGACGGACACGACAAAAACTATATACCCCCGAAACTTCGTTTACGGGGTCATAAAAAAGAGTCACAGTTCAAAGCTTAAGAAGGAAACGACTACCCCCCCCCAACCCCCTGCACCCCATCTCACCCCACCCCCGTCCCCAATAAAAAAATGAAAACTTTATCACTGCCCATAACTTTTGAGTGCATCGGTTGGGGTACATGTACGATCTTCATAGTTTACAGTTGTATAACTTGTGATACAATTTTTCTTCGGGTACCACCCGATCTTGACCCTTGAGTTTGAACAACTTTCACCAAACATTTTCCAACTTAATTTGATACTTCACATGAGTATTCATTGAAATAAGACCTTTCTCAGAGAGAGAGAGAGAGAGAGAGAGAGAGAGAGAGAGAGAGAGAAAAGTTAAAGTAAAAGTCATCGCGTTTATCATATAGCTTGGTTGTTAGATTACCATTAGTGTCTTTTTCAAGTAAAATATCCAAGTATGAAGCAGAAGTGTCGGACTCTGTGGTATCTTTAATCTCAAGCTTACCAGGATATATCGTATCGACGAAGGAATGGAAATTACCATTATTAATTGACAATACGTCGTCGATATATCTAAAGGTCGAGCTGAAGTCCACAGCAAGTGTTTTCTTCTTTTCATGCATAAGATTTTGCATAAATTCTGCTTCATATGAATATAAAATTAAGTCTGCTAATAACGGAGCGCAATTTGTACCCATGTAAATTCCAATAGATTGTTGGAATACCTGGTCTCCAAAAACCACATAGATATTATCAATCAGAAACTCAAGCATCTTCTTGATGTCAACTTCAGAGTACTTATGTGTGCAATCAGAATCTGTTCTAACAAAATAATTTTGCAAATGACCAATGACGAGATAAGTAAATTTACGAGTTCCATTTTTATTGAAGAAGCAGCTGTCAATGATATCAAAACGCCTGGATTTTAATTTGTCGTGGAGAATTGTTGTGTATAAAGTTGAAAAGTCGTAAGTTTATAGGCTGTTGATATCTGTAAAGTCCTGTGATTTCAAATTGTCCAAAAGTTCTTTAGAATTTTTTAGTTTCCACTTATGATTCACACCACTTCTTGAATATATAGTTGCACAACACTCTTGAATTTTTTCCTTCACTTACTGTCAATATCTTAGTTAGGAGTAACGAAAGAGGCTTGGTTGAACATTTACTGGAACCTGCAAGGATTCTTATGAAGTTTTGAAATCCAGTATATATACGGTAGTTCAAATTCATTTTGTTTCTGAGGAATATTAAAAGTATTCAAAATTGACAGGTGATTTTGAAGATAAATTTTCGTAACAACTCATTTTTACTCTTCAAGTTTGGATCAACAATTATGACGTCTTCGGTTTAGTATTTAAACCCCGCCACAACTACATGGCTATTTATACCTCCTAGAAATTATAAATTTATAATATATTGTTTATATTAATCTTTTGCTTGTTTTGATTCCTTTTTGAATTTCAGGAGATTGCTGATATTCTTGTTTCATAAATTTGTTTGTCAATAACTTGAGCAGCTCGTTTTAGAAAATGTTTGCACGTAGAGCATGTCCTTATGTTACAGTAGCGAATCAATTGAGATATAAACCCCCGTATGCAGGTGACGAAGGTATATTGCTGCATAAATTAGGGAAAATGACGATTGAAATGTTAGAATCATCACAATTATTTTAAGGCTTGGTTGTTGGATAACCATTAACGTCCTTTTCTTTAAAATATCAAAATACGAAGCAAGTGTGCCAGACGCTGTGGTAAATTTCATTTGAAGCTCACCAGGGTATACTGTATCGACACGAGAATGGAAATAACAATACGTTCTCAAAATATCTATATGTCGAGTTGAAAGGCACATCAGGTTTTTTCTACTTTTCACGTTCAAGATTTTGTACAAATTCTGCTTCATGTAAACACAAAAGAGGTCTGCTAATATGGGGGTGCAATTTAGTACCCACAAAAACATGAAAAATGCCAACATATTGTTGGAAGTACATGTAGTGGTTTTCAAAAACGACATAGATATCATCAATCAGAATATCAAGCATCACTTTATATCAACTTTAGAGTATTTGTTTGTACAGTCAGAATGTTTTTAACAAAATAGTTCTCTAAATGACCAATGACAGGTAATTTAATTAACGAGTTCCATTTTAATTGAAAAAGCAGCTGTAAACGATATAAAAAAACCTAGACTTTTATTTATCTTTGGGGATGGTTGTATATAAATTTGTAAAATATTAGAATTTTATGTTGTTAATTTTGATACAATTTTGTGATTTCAAACTTTCGTATTAATTTATTAATTTATGCTATTTTCAAGTATCAACATCTGATTTACACCACTTCCTTAATAGATTGTTGCACAGTGCCCCTGAGGTTCATCCTTCACTACTGTTAATATCTTAGTGAGGATCGAGTAAAGAGATAGGCTTGAGAACATTTACTGTACATGAAACCTGCTACGAGGGTTGATCCAAAAGTAATGTCACAGTGTCCATATCTTTTATATTTGGCGTCATATTATGAAATACAATAAACCAAAGATGCACAAATACAAATCTAATGAACATTGAAATTTTCATTTAATAATGTTCATTTAAATTTATTTTATAGATGTTTAAAATATAAATTATTAGGGGTGTCGCCGCGTCACAACTGAACGTCACATTTTAAAGTGTACTTTTTCTTGGAATGAAAAATACAAACACATTTAAAAGATTCTAAAAAAGCACCAAATGAATCTCTCTTTTCTTTAAAGGACACATTTCAAGTCATTTTCTAGTCTTTAATTGAAAATTATATTACGGCATTGATATTTGTGATCATAAACATTGTTAGGGTTACAAAATTAGGTCATCGCGTCTGTCTGCATCTATAGCACAAAAAAAGGTCACCGGTATATGTTAGAAGTAAAATAATTATATAAAATGTACTTTTCAAACATGTTTATGCAAACATTCGTCTTATAAACGACCTACAAATGCCATAAGGGTCAAGCTGTATAAGAACATTATTCATAATTTCTAAAAGGATCACCATTACTATACAATATTGCAAATAACAGTGCATATTATAGCAAGAGCTTCAATCACATGGAAAACTATCACATGCCCTATCAAATTACTAATACTACCCAGTTATGATTGTAAGAATATGTATATACGTATATAAAATTATTTCACACTTACGCATTTCTGTATTTTTTTTTAAGGGGGGAGGGGGTTCACATGAATGTTAAAAGAAATAGATATGTGCCATCCTCTCAATCTTTCATCTAGAAAAAAATATTAGCTTTTACAGTTCAAAATTAAATCTTATGATCATATTATCAACAAGCTAGTTTAGAGAATTTGTGTCCCCCTGCCTAGAGAAAAAGTAAACCATGCGCAGTTCGGGGAGGGGGGGGGGGGGTTCGGATCCCCCTGACTGAATTTGTAGAATTATTAAATGTATACATGTATACTGAAGCAAATAAAATATGTCAATATGGATATAAAGATTTGATTGCTTATTCTATATTATGTGTATAGAAGATTCTTTTTATATCAAATATTTATCACATTGTAATGATGATTTTATGAGTTTGTACAAGCCAGACCTTTTAAATTTTTATTTCACATGCTGAATACTATCATTTATTACGAAAGCCCAATGAGCCCATTTTCGTAGGTAAGAAAAATAAATTTTTCGCGTTATAATGCGAAACATTTGCGATATTACGCAAAACTTACGCGTTATAACGCGAAACTTTCGCGATATAATGCGAAGCTTTCGCGATAAAACGCGAAACCTTCGTGAATAAACGCGAAACTTTCGCGTTATAGCGCGAAACTTTCGCGATATAACGCGTAACTTTCGCGTTATTACGCGAAACGTTAGCGAATAAACGCGTTACTTTCGCGTTATACCGCGAAACTTTTGCTGTTTAATCAGACAATTGCTTTAGTCTCAACTTTCTTTTGATTTTGTCATCAAGTGTATTCATTAATGATTTAGGCAAAAGGCTAGTTTGATTTTTGGCTATCACAAGTTAAATTTTAAGCTTTCTTGTTATTGAATCCATCTTTACCGTTTCAATTTGTCTTTCTCAACGCTGTTCAAACAATTCAAAGTTTATGCGAGTTTTCCAAAAGTTAAACTTTAAGATTATTAATTTCGGGGAAAATCACCCCTTTCCGGATTTTTTTATGCTCCCTCTAGAGAATTTGAAATAATCTTATTTTATAGAGATCAAGATTTCAGAAAATTGTCAAGAAATTTCTGGGTTGGGATTTTTTTGGGACTAGGGTGCCCCCCCCCTCCCCGGGGAAAATTTCTGGATCCGCGCCTGACCTTCATAGTTTTTATTTATTGTTATTATACCTCTACTGATTTTTTCCTATATAAAATTAAATGATTAGATCTTAACAATTCCCTAGAATTCGCACTGAATCGGCTAATCGCCGTGCGTTAGTTTTTATGAGCTAATCCCTCGGTCGAAAGCTAGTCATGCTAATTCGCGGTTATAGCTTTTCATTGTGACGTCATAATAGAGCGACGCAATAACACAATGCTTCGTGACGTATTTCATATAACAAAACGCAACAAAATAAGACATAAACAACAAACAGAATGCAATGATTATATTAGAATTAGGGATTAACTGTCTTCTAATTTGATATTTGGGACGAAAAATGGTTAGTTAATCTGTAAATTACTATATTTTTATAAAGGTAATCTTTACAATTTAATTTTGTATCGGTGTAATAAAACAGTTATATCATTGAGGGAGTTAGTAAGATTCCAGTTCCCCTCGACCAGGACCATTTCCCTCGGCGCGCTGCGCCTAGGGAAATAGTCCTGGTCTTGGGGAACTGGAATCTTGCTAACTCCCTCAATGATATACTTTAACTGTATACTAGTCCACGAACTTCTCTATAACCCAATATATAAATATTGGAGAAAATTTAGAGACCCCTCCTCCTTAATAAATTTGTAATTAACAATATCTAAATATAATTGTTATTCAAATAGCATCATATGACCCGTTAAGCTCATGAAATTATACATTGTTCATTCACTTTTAAGTTATGTTTCTAAAGTGTATAATTTTTTGTCCAAAATGATTGATTGCTTAATTTACTAGTGGTACAGTTGTAGTAAATGTAACTGATTAAAAAACAGCTTGAAAAAAGTGTCAAGTGGAGATTTTTCTTAAAAAATAATCAATCTAAAGAATTTAACAATTGAAAAACATGTACAAGAAAGTAAAATTCATTTTATAAATTCAATGGTAAAGTTTTAAAATAAAATAAAATGACTAATCTATCCTATTCTCGCATCATTTATCCAGAACATCTTCTGAGGAAATGATATTTCATAAATAAGTTCCTGAGATTTCCCGTCTGTGTATATGTTCTAATCTGTCAGCCAAGATCAATGATCCTGAGTAACATTACTATATGCATATTATTTCGCGAAATAACGCGAAAGTAACGCGTTTATTCGCGAAAGTTTCGCGTTATAATGCAAAGGTAACGCGTTAAATGGCGAAAGTTTCGCGTTATATCGCGAAAGTTTCGCATTATAACGCGAAAGTTACGCGTTTATTCGCGAAAGTTTCGCGTTATAACGCGAAAAATTTATTTTTCTTACCTACGAAAATGAGCTCATTGGGCTTTTGTACATTTAGTAAAAAAAAAAAGGAGGATCACTGGTTGTAGTTGTGTTGTGTGGTCATTCTGTTTCAAAATGGCTACCGTTGCCATGGAAACCTGCTAAAAGCGACGAATTTTGTCCGCGAGTGTTCTCTCTGGTCTCTTGAACATTCTTCATGAAATTTTATTAATGTAATTATTAGTATATGTAATTGTGCGTATTGCATTTAAAAATTGCAAATCGTCAATAGTTTCTATGGAAACAGGGGAAAAGTGAAAATTCTTTAACTTTTTATAAAATCAAAGTACTGCAAGTACTGATACGAGTTGATGGTTATCCAAACTTAGCTATTGGGTATTGTTTTAGTGATGAAAAAATGAAAGTCTTGTCCAGTTCGGGGCGACATACGCTATTGTTTGCAATAGCAAACTTTCTAGTTTTATACTTGTCTTTTTTCTGCCAGTGACCTTGAACTTGTTGAAATTACTTTGAAAGAATGTAAAGACCCACAGTGTCAAATCATTCCCTGTGTCGAGTATGGGCTTTTAATGAATTTCTATTTATATAGCTTAGCAAGGTTATATTTTCTGCCAGTGACCTTGAACTAGCTTGGACGATCTTAGATTAAGGGCAAGACACACCCTTTGGGTCATAGGTTGGTTGTAAAGTTGTGGCTGTCAGAAATGGATATATTTTTAAATATTCTGTATTTAAAAGTTGCCATTTCCGGGAGGGGGGGTTTGAGGTGGTTCACTTAAATTGTTTTTGGATCACTCAAATCAGTTTAATTTGTGAGTTGGAAATCATTATGGTCTGTTTAAGATTTCCCTAAATGTTCTGCCCATCGTTCCACTTGGTATTTCGATTCTCTGATATGACGGCGAATTTCCTTTTTGCGTTTTACACGTTCGATTTATAGATAATCCATTCTTTCAACTCGTTGCGTTTGTTATTTTGTTAAGTTTTCTTTGCCCTTCTTTGTTGCTTGCCTCTTGTTGCTAGGGCATAGATATAAATATTCTGTCCGCAGGACCTTTTCTCGCGTCCTTCTGGCCCCAAGACCATAAACTCAGAGAACATTTTTTTTTAATTATTTTTAATAGCTTCCTAGTAACATATGTACATGAAGAATTGTAGATTTGTGTAATATTCAAAATATTCACACAAATGTAGAAAACTTTCTTTATTTAATATAGATTTAAAATTGACTTTTCTGTTCTCAATTCTCAATTCATAGTCTTGAGCCTGGTCGCCTGTGTACGTATAGCGCAGTCGCTAGAGCATCAATAGAAAAAAAGTTTTAAAAGTGGGAAATATGCCATTCTCCCAATAACTCGTGCCTGATAGTAGTAGATTGGTTAATAACTGCTGATTCGAACCCACCATGAGACACATTCTAGGGTGGGCGACAAACTTAACATTGATTTTTGCGGATCCAGCAATCACAACACTGAACATTTATTGACTCGGGTCGAAGGGAACACGCGTTTTGTCGGACCCAAGAACCAATTGGAACTGTTTGCATGAGGCTGTTTGGCCGAAGACAGCTTGGTTTGAGGGTCGACAAAACGCTTTTTGCCCGAGAATACGGTCAATTAATTGTTGTTATACCTTTTATTTTAATATTTGTTGACATACATGTATCTTGCACTGTCTTCCGTGATGTAAACCTCAGACCCGTCACTGTGTTAAACACAGAGACCCATGCATTGTGTGACGTAAGCGGTCCAACATCTCATCGACAGGTCCAACATCTCACTCAGCGGTCAAACATCGATTTTTAATGTCCGCTTAGTAAAAAATTATCAGAAACATTAGACAAATTTTCTTAATACTGTTTATAGGGAACAATTTTTTTAAAAGGTAAAACAATTAATCTGTTTTAACTTTTAGGTACTGCACATATATTTCAAACCACATCTATGTTGCTGTATATAAATATATTCAATATTCAGTGTTACAGTAATAAATCTAGACATAGGTATGGATTATTGTCTGTTTGTTTGTCAGTTTATCTCGTCTAATCTTTTAAGTTACAAGCGTAAGTATCAATAAGTCTAGTAAGGAAACGTTAATTTTACAGATCTGATCTGAATATTTTTTTTTCATTTTTGAGGGGAGGGGGTGCTTCTCAAAATTTTCTCCTCCCCCTTTTTGAAACACAAACTCTGTTTTAATACCTATTTTTTGAAATTCTAGTGTAAATGATCATTATGCAATCTCATGTTTGTTGCATATATGCCACTAAGTGTCACTTGTTTTGACTCAGTATCCCAACTTCAAATTCATTTTCATTGGGCATTAAAATGCTTTTTCTGCAGGTTTTTTTTCATGAACATTAAGTCTGTTGATGAATAAATAGATTTATTGATGCATTATCACAATATTGGTAAGTATATACAGAATTTATACTGTGGACACATTCAAGTTAAAAAATGAAATCTGAGAATATCCCTTGTATGAATGATGAGAATTATAAAACCAGTCTCACTGAGTGAATTTAAACAAATGTTCTGGATTTATCACAGTTCTGTGTTCATCTTCACATATCTGATTCTCAGACAGACAAATGACAAACTATTTACAAAAAAAAAACATTTGTGGGGAAATCTATTTAAATCCCATTCTCTTTGCACTGACTACAGTGGATAATAAAATTTATGACAGTAAATATCTTGGCATACATTTGGCTTAAAATGTATGATAAAAATTTCATAGTAAACAATAATTAGAGATCTTTTGCAATTTTTTTTATCAAACATACTTAACACAGGTGGTCATGAATTCAAACCCGAAATCAATTCTGTGCCATAATGTGATGACAAGTATAAGCATTTCAGTTCATAAAAAATAGTGGACATAATTGTTCTTTCACTGCCTTATAGGTTGACTGCTGCTCAGGGCAATAAAAAGTTCCTTTACCCCTCCCCTCCCAAACTTTTATCCTCCAAGAATTTTTACTCCAGTTCTATTAATTTTATCCCGATAAAATCATGATTCACATTCACAAAATAGTTTACAATAACAAGTTAATTTAGCATACATGACTCGTATGTTGGAATCATGTATTTGATGTTAATAAATGCATCCTCTCCCCCATGGCGTTCGAATGCTTCCAATGTTTCCTGTATAAGATCTCCAATGTTCTCCCTTTTCTGTTGGCTGTAGTCGATTCCATCTCCTGAATTCACTAGAAACACAAAAAAGTATCATAGTTAATGCTGTGCATTTCATTTTATTCAAAGGATGAACATTACAGAAATTGCATCCCTTTTCATTCATCAGTATTTTGAAAAATATTTCAGAAATTGTATCCCTTTTTATTCAACAATATTTTGAAAAACAAAACAATGATATCCCTTTTCATTCTTTAATATTTTGAATGCTTATCAATGGATACTCACAATTTCTATTCTTGAAAATGTTAAGGATTGGTAGGATTTGTCTGTAGTAAGGCACAAGGGCTTCCCCTACCATGTCCGCTGACACAACCAGGTGTTGTAAAACTTTAAGGGTTGTGCACATAACCTGTGGGTGCCTCATGTTTAATGCATCTGTAAAAAGAATTGAAAATAATTATAGAAGACACTTCATGAGATTGAATGATAATTTCTATGAGAAGAAAACCTGCTGGGGTTGTTTAACAACTTCCTAATTAAAAAAGGGCATTACTTACTTTTAATTGGAATGATTAACTGAGGTATAACAGGTAAGATTTTGGAACCACCATGCTCAAGCATGTCATGAACACCCTGCCTGGCAAAGAACTCATACGGGTGCTCTGTTTCACACAGACCATCAAAAAACAGGGGAAGATAGTGATGGTAATCTAGTTTCTCAATTTCAACCTGATATCAAAAGAAAAAATGAAATTTTAAATACTGTTCCATAAATAAAAGGATCATAAATTGCTTTTGACTTTCAAATCAGAAGAAAATCCACAAAAATGTTGATTTATTTTCCAAATTATTATCATGGTCCAATTGGTGGCAATACAACAAATACAACAAATCATTTATTTTCATCAAAGATACATGATGAAAAAAGTTAACACTTAACATATGTTAAAGAAAACAAATAATTTGCACATATGATGATCTTGGTCTCACTGAGAAAGCTATTGAATACTGAATTTTGGATATTATTGGATATTTTAGAGTAAACTGATATTTTGCTAAACTGCAAAATGATATCAGTTTATCGAGTTAGAAAAACTTATTTTTTCTAGGCCCAAGAGTGATTCTACATCACAATGATGTGACAATGACCAATAAGACATTTTACATTTTAGCAACAAAATATGTTTTTCTCTTGAGTACTGTTTTACCTATAATCGATACAGACCTTCCAAGCAATTTTATTTCCTTTTGTGTCATGTTCCAGTGCAATTGGAAAGTCACCACGTTCATAGAATTTTCTGAATGCTGTGGGTTGGGCATCTTTCTTTACAAATGCTCCTGCTGCTGGAGGTGCACCTATTTTCTATAATTAACAAACACGTTTTTTGTTATATTGATGAGATAAAATTTAGATCATTAGCACACAAGAGTAAATATTTAAAAATTGTATTAAGTAAATTAATATTTATAAAAATTTTTACATTACTTTTGCCCATAAATATCTTTATTTATTGGAAATTATGCACAAAAATAAATGTTGTATCTTATGCCAATTAACAATCTTTAAATTCAAAATTGCAGCATGTCAACAACATGTAACATAAACTTCGTATCTTAAAAATTTAAAACTTACATCAACTTTGTTTTTCATATAGGATTTTGTTGTGAATGCATCATCTGTCTTCTTTTTGGCTCCAAAGATCTTTTTCTCGTTCACTCGAGTCTCAAATAGTGTCTTCGACATCTTGTTATCAATGTGTGAATAAGAAATCTGTGAATCACGTACTATCTCAAACAGAAAATAATCATGGAGGCTACAACAACCCTGGTAGTCAGGCAACAAGACAATGAATGTCCCGGATCAGACGGTTTACTTCGTCGTAGTCATGGATGCAAAGTTCCACTTCCGTTTCCGATCCCAAGGAGCAAGCGCAGAAAAGAATACAAAAACTTCCGGTTATGATTTGATCTTGAAAAGTTTCTACATAATGTATGCTTTTTCAAAGGCCTGCTTGACTGCAGCACAAGAACATTGTATTTATGGAAGAATTCTGTTATTTTCATCAAGGAAATTTACATCAACTAATCCAAAATGTCTATGCGTCGCTAACAAAGCGCATCTCAACCACAACACATGTCGAAAACTCGGAAAAGTCAAGCTTTTAAACCATGGTTAGTCGTACCTTGTGGATTCCCTTTGAAAATCTTGAAGAAAAATGTAATTAATAAATGTCTAAAAATAAATGGGTAGTTAGCTAAAAATCTAATAAAAACAAAGGCACCTACCATTTACAGACTGAGTTATTTCGAATGTTGAACCGTTAATCAATATACAGCAGAGATAATTCGAGTCAGCACATCTTGAGAGGTTGAAAGACCATCGGTTCATTGCATACAATAACTTTTCTATTTCATAAGCATGTTAACATGTTGCAGTTTAAGTATTTTGTCCTAAAACCTCAATAGATAAAATGTGGATGGTGTTACTGTGGACGAGTGAAGATACTAATTCAGTTTTTAAAATAATTTAAAGCTGAATAAGTATCTTCACTCTTAATTAATAATTAAGATCGAGCTTGTCAAACAGCTTGTGCCATTTGTTACGTATATATACTCTGATATCACATAAAATGTGCATGTTGCACAACCAAATTAAAGTCTGAACAGCAACAATTTTAATCAAAAACATTTTATCTATTTATGTGTTATATATCCATTATAAATTCGAAGAAGTAGAAAAAGTATGAACAAATTTTTCTGGTTTCAGGTTATTTAAAAACAATTTGCTGTTTTTTTTCAGTACATAAAAAAATCACAGTTCTTATATATAGATTATGTCAGTCAATTTTAACTGGGAATTGAATGATTTGCTTGTTTTTCTATGCAGAGGCTGTCATCAACACAATATCAGTTCGGTATGCTAGTTATGAGGAAAAGAAAGAAAAACAGAAGACACATTCACAGAAAATGATAGAAATGTTTGACTTGCCAACAAAGAAAAAGAAATTTGAAACAAGAAAACCATTTGATTATTCAGGTATGATTTTCGTTGTACCCTGCTGAAAGTTGGAGATATTGATTTTGGGTCTGTCAATCTGTCTGTATTTCTGTCTGTTTGTAACACTTTTATTTCCATGTGATATCTCAATTTAAGAAGCATCTCAAGAAGCCTTTGAGATTTTGCAATGAAATTTTACACAAGCTATGGCCTAAGGAAGACTCCCTAATGATTTTGAGGTCATAGGTCAGTGTCATGTCATTTGTTTAAACACCTTTGTTCCCACGTCATATCATGAAAAACAATGACCTTTTTTACTACAACCTGCCTATGGCCTTAGGAAGACCCCTATGTATTTTGAGTTCAGTTCAAACCGTCAAAGGTAATAAAATCATACATTCTGTGTGTGTGTGTAGACTCATTTTCAGGCATTATCTCCAGATACATTAAAGCTTATTTTTCTTTTTTTCCCTCCTCACACCAGGGTACAATTAACTTTGTTATTAATGATCTTGTCTTATCTTTTGTTGTTTTATTTTATATACCTTCCAGACTGAATCATCAGGGTTCTCCATGAGCTGTTTTACTGTGTTGCTTCCAACACGGTAAACATTTCTCTGACACAGTAACAATTTAAATTTTATACGTGCGACACAGTAAAAATTTTGCCGACACAGTAATTTAAGATCTGTCATAATTAGAAAATCAAAACATATAAATTCTCTCTAACTGAGATTTTAATCAAACAATTCTACCGTCTTTCAATTCTAAACGGTGGAGCACTTAATTACTAGGGCTTCACCTAGCGTAATCAATTCTCCTTAGACCCTCGCCGGACTTGACGCATGAAGGAACAAAGATAAATAATTTGTTTTCACACTTCCATATAACGGTTAATTGGTTGTAGATGCATTAAATAAATTGTATTATTTAAAAAAAAAATTAAATATGTCTTTTCTATAGAGCTGCGGCTCTAGGATTATGTAATTATTGATGTAGATAAATTACTTAAAATTTTCAACATGTTCAAATACGGAACTCTTAAAAGTATTTTATTATTCTGAAGTTTCTTTTTTGTAATTTGGTAATACGATCAAGAAAACTGATTTATAATTACGGCAAATTTACTTTCAAATATGTGAAGTACTTCGACTGATCAACCAGAATTTCCTCTGCTTTTCAGAACATGTGTTTTTACTTTTATCAATATGTACGACAATACCATTTGAGTGACGAATAGCGATTTTTAAAAACGTGTGTGCATGTTTTCTTTTGTAATTATAATGAATAGTGATTCAGCTGTGAGTTTGATCGCGAAAATACTTCATAATTTTAGTGCTTCGCGTAAACTCTGCAACACAGTAACATTTTAAACGATGGAGAACATCTATGATCTTCATAATCCTTTATCTGTGTACTATCCATTATATATATTTCATGTACATTAGTTTGATAGAAAACAAGCATAAGTAAATCTTGTCATACATGTATGTGTTTAACTGTTTATGTAAATGTATACATATACCTCATCACTTACTTATTATTTCACAGGAATTTCTTGTTTCTTTAATTAATAATAATATCAATATTTTCCTACAATATAAGGAATTTATGTGACTAGTGTGAATATAAGAGGGAATTTTGTTCTTAGATTGCTTAGTCCACTGTATTGAAGACATACTTTTTTCCACTGGGTCATAATTCCATGGAATCTCAATTTCTCTTTATTCCACGGGTAGAAATTACACGTCTGTTACTGTTATTTCTTAGACTGTTACTATATGCCTTGCTTTTATATTAAGTATTATTTGGACAAATTTCTGGGGAAAATTTGTGACAGCATACATAGTGTAAATTTATACCACATGGAAAAAAGTACTTCTACAGTATTCTGGGATTTATAACCAATTTTTTTCTTATTTTAGGTGATGTAGTTGAGCAGACTCCTTTGAAAAATGATGAAGTACTTTTTATATACAGAGGATTAGAAGACCATTTCAAAGAGTAGGTTTATTTGTCTATATAGGGAAGAAGTTATTTTCCATATGGGCATGTATCTTGTATAATTTTTAAATGTTATTCTGTTTTGTTTAACTGGTGATTCAGATATCCGGATGCTTCACATATCCGGACAAATTGACTGGGAACCAAAGCGTCCGGATAAATGAGGGTCCACTGCATATTAGTATAGTAGTTGAAGCAGTTCACTGTTGTATGCTTATCCTCATTATTCTCTGATAGCCAAATTATATTTTCTTCTTTCTCTTTATTGTTACTTTAAGGTCAAGATCTAGTAAATGAAAGGTGCCTACAGATTTATCAAACTTGAGAAATAAATTCCTTTATAGATGCTTTACAACTTTTGCGTGGTCAAATAAGGTGTTTTGGGTCATAATTTGTAGATAAACAAGATTAAAAACTGTATTTTAAACTCTAATTTTCAATGAAAAATTCAGAAAACCAGTCATGAATATGGGAGTTTTTCTCATACTCGAATAAGGAAATGTATCCAGATTGCCTACAGTCTCTCAGAAAACGGTAATTAGTATGTTCATGGCCTCTTCTTTAAATCAATATCAAATTTAATATAGGTATCCGGTTTACTTTTCATATGATTTCAAATTGAATGTCATGAAAATACTCTATTTTCTACATAATTCTGCTAAAGCTGTAAAGTACGGGAAAAAGAAAGTTGAAATTGATTATGACGTCATAATGGATCTAGCACCAAAGAAGTAGTCTCAAGTTATTTACTAGATCTTGACCTTAAGCTTTACAGCTTATCAGTATAGTTAAATATATGTTGAAAATGGCAAAATTAAATACTTCATAGAAAATTGTAGAAAGGTCATTAGCTTTTGCAGTGTTTGGGAAGTGCATTATTTGAAACTAATGTATGTGATGAAAAAGTGCATGGTATTTTTATGTTGTTAAGTTTTTGTGAAATCAGGGTAATTTGAATGTTATGCAGTCATTTGTAATGTGATGTAAAAATTTTTGAAATAAAAATACTGTGGTGTGATCATGTTTCGTTACAATTTACTTATAAGGTATAGGGTGGGAATTTAAAGCAGATGCACAAATAATCAAGGATAGGATTTGGTATTTATATAAAGGAACCACAAGCTCTGAAGCTCATTTTTCTCTCCAACAGATTGGGTTCAAATCTCATGTCATTCAGTGTTTTCCCTAAGAACCGGCCAAATTGACGGCTTCAATTGACAAAAATGCCGCTTTGAAATAAAAATTTGTTGTTAGATCCACAGAGATTTTGTTCATAAACCTCAGCACCTAGCCATGTAGCCTGTTTCAACTTATCTCTAACCCTTTACTTTGAAATAAAGGGAAAACACTGGTCATTATCAAATGAAACATAACATTCAACATTTAATTGATATGTCAAGAGTTATCTCCCCAAAAGTGTTTTACAGCTTTTCATATACAAAAAAAAATATTTCAGTTTTCCAGACAATTACAAAAAAGTAACCACAGTGGAATATGCAGATGGGGTAAGATATTTTCAGATCTTATCCATCATATGAATAAATGTTAAAATGTGCAATATTAGATGCCAAGTGCGAAAAAAAAATGAGACAATTTCAAACTCATACAAACCATTCAAGATATGGATTAGTTATTCAAATGTAATCGACTAACATGATTTTAAATAGTTTAGACAAATTTTTGTTGTTTATTATTTTGTTCATATATGAGTCTAAAATAATTTTTGAAAATTATTGCAGCAAGAAAAAATGGCTCATAGAATCTGGACAATGCAGGAAAAGTTTCTCAACATTTGTAAATACGGGGAGAAGAATGAGATGATAAGTAAGTGTTTACTTACATACTTATATTTCATTTGAACAGAGAAGTCACTTATAGACTATATTCAGTGTAAGATTTATTTTATGCTTTTGTTTAGTACCGGGTGTGTTAGATTTTTTTAAAGTCGGGCAATCCATTTACTTATGTTAGAAGTTAATTATTTTCTGTTTACATTCGTTTTGTATGCACCTAATTTTTCATACCATGAGAAGCACAAGATAACATGTACTACCGGTAATATAGTTGTTTCTAAAGTCATTCATTATTGGCACAAGCTGTGCTATAAAAAAAGACCACAGCAGCAAAATATATAAATACTATTGAGCTTTCTATGAATTCTTGAAATTTTAAAAATTATTAGGAAATGTCCAATTTATTGTGCATTTTTATATTATAGTGAATTGTTTAAAAACAAATGAACTAAATTTCTGTAATTTTTCCTCACATTTTTAATTTCAAGTTGCCAAGAAAACAATCCAGATCAGAAATCTTTTAAAACATTGCCAGAAAAACAAAAAGGTAAGCAAGATGAAAGGAGATTTCATCAGTAAATGAATATATTTGTGGGTATTCATGTTAAGAAGTCCAGACTAGTTTAGTTTAAGTGTGTAAATCCAGACTTGAAATCATACATGTATCTGTTTAATAGTCTGTGTATGTAAGTAGGTAATCCCGACAATGTTTTTGAATATACAACTGTGTACATGGTTTCAGGATAGCTTATTGAAACTGATATTGTTACATTTCATTGTCTAATGTTGTACAGGATGGTGTATCCAAAGTAATATTGCAAGAACAGATACAAGGCCGGCAAAAAGAATTGAAGAAATTAAGAAAGGCGGATTACCAGAGATTTATTTGGTTACTGAAAGAACTAGAACTCAAGTACAAGCCCCATCCGCTGTACGTAGACGTGAACAGCAGAAGAGCGAAAATGCGACAATACTTACGAGGAGAGGCCTGTCGCAAGATCCGAGAAAAAATTCAAACAGTTTATGAAAAACTCGATGCCGAAAAGGAGAAGTTTTATGCCGAAAAGGAGAAACGGCTGGAAGAGATCAGGAAAGACTTGTCAGAGTACAATATTAATGATTATGAAGTCTTAGAAAATGTGAAAGTGCTAAGACAACAAAGGGTTACGGAAAGACTTAACAAACCACCGCCAAAGCCGAACACTTTTAAGTGGATCCAGGTGGATAAAGACGCAAAAAAGGCTCAAAGTCGGGAAAAAGAGGCACACAGACAAGACATGATCAGAAAGGGAGAGGAGAGACTGAAGGAAATGGGGGAGGAATTAAATTAATCAGGCAAACTTTGTAAAATTAATAAATAATAAAAAGGGATTAAATAAATATATGTAAAATACAAATTTTAAGTATTTTTAAATTGAAACACTTCTGGTTTACTACAAGTAGAATGATTTCCCTTAAATCCCATATTTTCATTATTGGATTGCATGTTGATAGATGTAAGGCAACCTATAGCAAAAGTTAAAAGTTACTCAAATGTACATCAAACTCCAAGATCAAGAGATCAAAAATGTTGTTATCTAAAGAAAGGTCTTGTCTCAATAAAGTTTGAAAGCCCAAGCATGTATTGTAGTGTTCAAAAGATATGGTAAATGCTTTTAAAAGTATTTCAAAGAATGGAGGCGTACAAGGCGAGGACAATTCCCAGCTCTGATAAAAGACATTTCTCAATTCTAAAAGTTCATGAAATTGAAAAGTTATATTTTTTAAATAATATTAATATTATCATCTTTTACACTTTTAATTCTGTACTTTATTGTTTAAATATTTTATAAATAATCTATTTTTCACACATTTTCAAATATGTGAAAACAAAAAGAAAAAGTGTCACGTATGATTCGAACTCTCTCCATAGCGCAGGGATTGGCACAAAACCAAACGCGTTAACCACTACGCTAAGAAGTAAATGTGTTTTCGGTGTCTGTCTGTGATTTTAATGAACGGGTTTGTCGAATTGTACTTTTTTTTCCAGAAATGTTTGATTTTTCATATAGAATTGGTCCAGATTCCGTTTTTTGGACAAATGAAATGGATTTCACATTTACGTTTCTATCATTTAAGCGTTAATCAAGAATGGAGACTTGACTCATTCATGTTCAAAATTTAATTTTTTATGGCTTAGTAAACCCATTTTCCACGGCTTATTTGTCAACTTTGCAAAAACGATTGTCAAGTGATAAGTCGTTCAATAACCTAAAATGATAAACTATTTTGAAGATGACATTACTGAGAACATGATTTTGGAAAAATATAGCTTTTCCGTGAGTTTTGAAAATTGAGAAACATTATCTCAGAGCGGGGGATTGTCCACGCCTTGTACGCCCTCTTTCTTTGAAGGTCTAGATAAGAGAAAAATATAATGATACTCGGGGGAATGTCTTGTCACAAAAAATACACATGTGAGACGTAAAAAGCCCTAGCAACAACTGTTCAAAAGTTTAAAGACAATGCTTAAGATTTTTAAAAGGTCAAACTACAGTGCTAGGTTAAAAGTTCAAATTTTTGGTATAAAAAGAAAAAAAACACCTTTCAAATACGAAGGCCCTTTATCTAATTGTTCAAAAGTTATGGCCATGGTTAAGTTTTTTAATAGTGGGTCAAGGTCTAGGAAGGGTTTGTCGCGCTAACTACACATGTGAAATATGAAAGCACCAGTAACAATAGTTTAAAAGTTATTGCTAACTAAAGGTTAAAGTTTGGTAATTTTTGCAAGAGTGGGTCAAGTTCCCAGGTCAAGGTCAAATAAGTTGATACCTAAAGAAAGGCATTTTCACAAGAAATATCAAAACCGTAGCTGCAACCAATTAAATGTTATGGGTAAGGTTAAGATATTCCGGGCAAACAGACGGACGGCAAAGTTTATATATCCCCAATTCTTCGATTACGAGGGTATGAAAAAATGGAATGATCCGAGTGTATGTACATCTTTATCAGAAATGATTCTTGTTTCGTTCGTGTCATAAAATCTTAAATACAACCGTGAACATGTGCATGTAATGGTACTCGGGTAAGTATCTCTAAGGATTTTGAATTTCACCAAGAATATAGCGCATGCATGATTTGAGGCCAGGCTGGTAACTTTATCGCCAGTCAATTTTTGTTGATGTGACCCATCCCCCCTCTCGTTTCGAAATCAAGAATGCGTTGACTTGCATGGATCATCGTTTTTGCAGACTCCTTGGATCAGGGTTCCAAAGTTATGACTAAAGTAAATTAATTTATGAAAATTTTAGCAAAAGTGGGTAAAACTCAAAGGTCGAGGTCAAATATGAAAGGTCTTGTCACAAGAAATAGCTAAAACTAAGCAAACATAATGGTCAATGTTAAAGGTTTTTGCAGACAGCAGCCATGCAGGGCAAAATCTACATATCCCCTAAATCTTGGATTACGAGTCATGAAAAGGGTGATTCAGAATTCTGTGAATATTTTTCAGATACATGTACTTGGTATTTTTTTTTAAGAAATAAAATATGTGATTGGGAAGATATACAATGAAGATTAAGTGGAGTTAAACTATTAGAATCTTAAATGAAGAAATCGAGCCCCGGGATCATGAAAATCTTATGTCAAAATCGTTATGTTGTACTAACATGTTGCATAGATTTATCATGTTGTAAATTTAGAATTTACTAGGGGGAGGTATATGCAAAATTTTTACAACATGTTGTAAATTTTGCATTTACCTCCCCCTAGTAAATTCAAAATTTACAACATGATAGGTTAAGCGGGCAAAAAATTCAACTTTTGTTCAAATATTCATTATCTTTCAAAGTTAGTCATTTATTCAATAATTAATGAACATTTTACAGGAGATTACAAAATTGACTTGAGTCATGGTCTAGGGCCAGATTTATATCACAACAAAACATGCATGTGCATGTAGATCAATGCCATCATTACAAGAAAACTCGATCTCAGTAAAATGATTTATTATATGACGCCCGTATTTTCAAAATTGTTTAAAAATTCCACAAAATCTAACTTTTATGATCATAGAGTAGTTTTTAATTGTGTTGATTTGACGTAATTCCTGGGGACATAGCCGTACTGATTCGTTTGAGGGTAGAACACCCAGAGCCAGTCTGTCCCTTGCTGGTCTGCTCCGTTAGCGTAAATAAGTTCTCCCCGTTTTACATTCAGTCCTCCTCGGTTCTCATCATTATAATTATACATCATCACGAGTTCGGAACCTGCTTTGCTGAATGTTTGGAGGTTCTCATTGGTCGTATTTCTTTCATCATGTGTTGACCCTATTTGGATATTGCTGTAATGTATTAAGGAATTGGATTGGTTAGTTGTTCCTGCATTAGCGTCATTGATATGTGCTAAGGAATTTGATTGGTTAGTTATTATTCCTGCATTTGGTGAATTGCTGATGTCAATACCAGGGTGTTCATTCTTAGCTACACTGTAAGTTCCCGATGACAAATTTTGGTATGAATTGTATTTGTTGGCACTCTCATCACTTTGTTTATTTCTCTTATATAGATTTTGATCAGATAAAGAAAGTAATGTATTTTTGATAATATTGGTGCTGGAATTGGTGTTAACGTTGGTACCATAGGCTGATTTTGAACGCTCATTCTCGTAACCAACAGAAGTAGCTGGTGAAGCAGACCGCGCACGCTGTCGCGTGTTCTGATTGGCTGTTTCCGAGTAGACAGGAAGTGAATTTGGAGAGGGTGTTCGATTTATTACTCTTTGAGAATAGGGTCTGTCATACACAATCAAAGGTGGTGAATGAGTGGAATCATCCCCTTGATAAATTGTTTCTGAATTTCTAGAGACTCTCGATGGGGAACTAGATCTTTTGACCCCTGATGATGTTGCCAATGGGGACCTTAAAACCGAGAATTTATCGGCATTCTGTTTGTTTGCTGAGTTCGACCGATGTTGTTCTTTCTGTGTGTCTGAATAATTTGACTCTTGGTCAAGTTCGTTGTAGCGGCTTCTTAACACCGCAGTCCGTAGGGGATTTCGTTGAGGTAGCGCTGGAGGTTCGCTTGACTGAGAGTACCGTCTTGGCGAAAGATTAGAAAGGAGTGGTTGACGTATTGTCGGAGTGCTTGTTCGCTTCTGTTTATTCTGTAGTGCCAACATTTTTTCTGAAACAAAATTATAGGTATGTAAGTTTTCCAAGTACATGTACTAGTAAAAGAATACAAGACAATACAACAGACTATAAAAGAATAGATTTAATGTAAAGTTATTTGACATATATTGTGTTTGCGATTTCAATGATATTTGCCCAATATTTTCGAAAATAAAGATCTTTTACCTTGAGCTTTGAGTGGTTCCACTGGACATATGTAGGACTTGGGTACAAATCCTTCTTCCCCGTTACCCCTACGGACCCAGGACCAGTCTGGGTCTTCTATGTTCAGAACATCGAGAAGTTCGGCCCGCTCCACGGATACATCGTTCTCATCAAGAGCCGTGAAGTCAAAAAGCACAATGAAGTGTCCATGTGAGGTCTTACGGAATGGTCTTACTTCGGGTGTTACGGCGACATTCTGGTAGTCCACTACATTTAATGGATTAAGAGCAGCAGAGTTTTGTGCACTGTCTGCGACGTCATTTACATAATCATCTGTACATGAAAAGAAAGAATCCGAGTCGAAAGAATCAAAAGATTTGTATTCGCCGGAATTCCACGGCAAGTCTTTGCTTTTTGGTTTGGATTGGATGCTAGGTGAGTTGGATACTCCCAAACAATAAGACTCTGGGATAAACCCTTCCCGACCATCCACTGTTATGACATAGCTCCAGTCTTTGTCTTTATAAAGCTGGAATACTTCTTGTCCTCGTTTGACTTCCATTTCTCTCTCAGCCTTTGGTGTAAAATCCTGCAGGACCACCATTTTGGCATTGGGAGGTAGTCCGTGCTGTTTCTCCAAACCGACTCGGACAAGGGTATCCACACTGTCACTCCCTGTGATTCTTCCGAATATTGGAGACGAAGACACTGAAAAAGAAGTCGTATAGCTAATAAACATTTGATAAAGTATACAGTGTGTGTAGCAATTTTGGATTTTAAATTTATATACGAATCTCAATATGCAACATAGGGATGGAAAATGAAATGTGGAAAAGGCCATTAGTCACACCTTGTTAGTTTGTTCTAGTATTTACTAAGTGCTGTTTGCTTACACCTGGTGTACATCCTTATTTAATCGTTATATGATAATGACTATAAATGGACAGGTAGAGCTTTTAAAAGGGGCGCTCAAGATATATCTCTCAATTGTGTCATATAAAGTCATTAAAGGAAAGCGTTTGAAAGAAGTCACAGTTCTGATAGTAAGGAAATACATAGACAAGTTCTCCAAAGTTCTACAGCATGTACAGAGAGAATTTCATTACCTTTCCTTTTCTTCTCCTTAGTGCCTCGGCCAACTCGACTTGGACACAGGAAAGCCATTGCTAATTTAGTGTTTATCACTTTAAAATCTTCACACTGTGCAAACTAAAGACACTTGACTATAGACCAAAATTGATTCCATGCGTTCACCATTCCATGATAAAATTTTAGCCGTCTCCAAATTGCAAATTAACTCGTGTCCATCCTATTCCAAGATCGAAGTTTAAGTGGAATTCTTAATCACATTCATTGAGGTCTATGTGACGAATTTAAGTAACACGGCGAAGTCTTGAAATGATAAATTAATCGAATTTAAAAGTTTCCATTAAACATTCTCTATGTATCATATTAGTTCAATACTATCCTCTCTGATAAATTGTTATTTTTTAATGTTCTCCTCTGCAAACACACAATACAAGAATTTCAAATAAATTCCAAAATAAAATAAACAAACCGCTGCTATTGTATTGAAACAGCTTTTGCAATAAGACAAAGCCATTTAAACGCCCCTTTTAACACTGAATAGTTTAAAATTTCTGTAATCTATTATTTGGAAACAATGAATGGGTCCGGTATAGCGCATGATCTGATTACCGAAGTCCGCGCTTATTCCCCTAGTATTTACTGTTGCCATTGTATACCCCCGCCAGAATATACTCATTACTGTCGAATAGATTGAATAGTTATGTCACCTTGACGGTACGAATCAAAAACTGGATACAAAGTAGCGCTGATTTCAATCGTTTTGTTATAATTTAAAGTCAGGTTTCTGAATTCAAAGTTAATTTAAGCAAATTTATGTTAATTCTCGCGGATTGGGTTTCTAATAGCATTATGTTTGAAAATGTTCCATTATGAAAATTGTCAAATCTTTTGCTAGATCTCGAAATTGATCGTTCTAGCAAGCTGTTCTTGTATACTTATGATTACATTATATGTACCAGTCGTTTTAAATACAATTAAATTTTTCACATTGTAATTCTAGAATATTTTGAACAATTTCAAAATTTTCACTGTTAAATAAAAATGAATAAAGCTGAACATTTAAGGAGGGATAAACCATCATAGTTTACATGAGATGTCTTTGATAAATATTCAGCTGGCTGCATGACCTGAATCAAGAAAATTATCATCCTGAGTTAGATGAAAATATGCACCGCTATTGTATATATTTGGGAGGAACAACGCAATGAAATTCATGCATTTTGTACTGTGAGATGATTTCTCAAGTGAAATAGTAATACAGTGCATGGATGACGGCCTTGAACAGAGAAAGTAATACTTAGTACGAGGGTAACTCGGTAACCCATGTAATTTAGGATGTGCGTGAAACTGACGATACAAGTATTTTGATCTCTATTACCCAATTGATTTTTATTAACCTAATTAACTTTCAAAGAATTTGACAAAAATATGCTATAGTAATCCGCCCACCCCTTCAACCGATGATATCACAGTCATTAATCTTCACTTCAACAAAGAAAAACATTTTATTGTTTAATGAATGTAATATTCAGATAAATCTGCGTTTAATATCCAGTAAAGATTAGACTTTATAAAAGTGGTCCACTTTTACAGATGATAGTTTATACCGGTATATAACATCAGGACGGGAATCCTTTTTTATCATAATAATACTTTATTCACCTTCATATTTCAAAATTGGAAATTTTCACATCACCAAATTAATATGTTAATATATCCAAAAAAGATTTACAACTTTTGCTAAAACTAAACAATTTTAACCTTGAAATTAAAATAAGACCTTTTAAACAATTATAAATTAATTTCAGCTCATATTACAATTGCACATGACAATAGAGAATGGGAATTCTTTAGAATGAAAGATACCAAAAAGCAATATTTTGAACTTTTTGTGTCAAACACCGAAAGACTCATTCAATTCAAGTACGTGTACATCATGTTCATTCCAATCCATAATGGCGCCTGTGTCTATCTGCAGCCTCGGGATCCACATGCGTGTTAAAAGGAGGACGCATAGCTCGATGCTTGACAATATCGCGATCCCAGTTCAAGGTTCGAGGAAATCTAGGTACTGCATTGTAAGCAGCAAACTTGGAATTGATTTTTTTCTTCGAGGCACCGTGGACAACAGTAATATTGACATTAGCATCAGGGGGACAACTATTTCTCTCATCCTTCACGATCACCATAAGTTCTCCGTTCAGGTACATCGCCTCGGCTTTCAGCACTACCGGAACACGGTTTTTGCCGATCTCTGGTTGACGCTTATGATCAATTGAAAGAACGTCTGGCGATTGTTTAGGCTTGGGTTTTTGAACCTTTTCTCTCTGTATCCGACGCTTTCTTTTGTCTTCCTCTGTAGATGTTGTTTCTTTGGACTCGGTGACGAAAGTGTATGTGGAATTATCCAAAGTTTGACCATCAGAGGATGACGATACCTCAGGTGTTTCTTCACTGAAGTACAGGCTAGAGAAACCAATATCAGTACTCTGAGATGCCTTGTCAGTGTGTATTTTAGATATTGAAACGATAGACTCATCAGAATCCTCGTATGAATAGGAATCTGTGATCTGCGTCGGCCTCACTTTATTGACTGGCTTTGTCATCTTTGGCATTGGTGTATCCCTAGACCTTGGTCCTTTATAACCCTCCTTACTGCTGCGCTTTTGAGAATTATTATTTCTGGGAAGCGGGGGCAAAATCTGCTGCTTAGGCACTTGGGATTTGATTTCCTTACTATTTTCCTCTTGCCGTGGTTCATCCTCTTTGCCGGTGTTTAACTGGCACATTTTTTCCCTGTAACCATCTTCATAAACCGGGCTTGTATTTCTCGATTTCAATTCTGAAATTACTAAAGCTACTTCTTTGGCCTGACTGCAAATTTCGATTCGTTCAGAATCATGTGGAGGCGTGGTACATCCAGACTTACTGGTCAACAAATTAACAGATTTTCGCCCCAAAGTAGCACCGGAACCAAGCATACTCAGGTCTGAAGATAGGCAATAATCTTCTGGAACTTCCTTTTCCCTGGCGGGTTGTGCTTTTGAAGAGTCTTCGATCATTTCCTTGACTTCCTCTTTATCACATGGCGAGCTTTCTGCTAACGATTCTTTGCTACCATTAAAGATTACAACACAGTCGGTCAATTCTTCACTTTCGACTTTGCTTTCGTGGTAAACGATGTTGAAATATTTCTTACCATCCACACTTTCCATGCTCTCTGTCTTTTCAACCTTTGATTCGGTGTGTTTCATTTTGTCATGCTGTTGTTGGTAAGAAGAATGTATTGTGACGTCATAACATTGTATATTATTACGTCACAGGGTATATATACACGATTGCAAGAAACAAACATTTAATATAAATTATCGTAAATTGTAGTGAACTTATGATTAAGATAACAAATGTTTGCGCAGCTATATTCTTAAATTCATAAATTTTGCTTATGAATAATAGGCAATTGAACATAACGGTATGACGTCATAAAGAAATTACGCCAATCAGATACTTCAGACAATGAATATTTGCTGTGATGTACGAAAAAGTTTTAATTTAAAAATACAAATGGTGCAATTTAAGGGGAGATCTACAGAAGTTAATGCAAATAATGCTCAATAAATTATTTTGCCTTAAAATGTCAAATATACATCTACGGTTTCTAAAAAACAGAAATAGTTTAAAGTAAGCAGAGCATTAAATTAGAAAGTGCGCTGGTTCTCGAATAATTTTTCTGTATATAACAAAATAATACTAACCATGTGTTCCTGATATGTTTTCTTACTACTTTCATTAAAAAGTTTTATGTCACGTTAAGTCCGAAGTCCGTTGGACCGAAATGCCTTGACAGTCAACATGATGACAGTCAACATGACTGTATAAACAGTCAAAATTAGGTATGGTCAGGCCCAGGAGGGTTACTAACAGCGGTTTTTGATAATGTTTTATTTGTAGATGTAGTGAAGAAATACATGTATGTTAGGAGCTCCGAGCATACAATTTGTAATATTTTAAGATGACCTCTTAAATATTCGGAGAAATAAATCAAAGAATAGCGCAGATTTTGGTGAGAAATAAAAAAAATTCAATGGCTGTCACTGTCGCTCTCTGGTCGTCTATCCTAATTTTTTTTCAGAACAGGAAGCTACAGGTCTGCAGCTAGCAAAGCAATGTGTACACAAGGTCACCTCACATGTTAGCTTGATGACGCGACCTCTAAATATAGAATGCTAGCAAAGAGCATTTTCATAATTAAGGCAGCATTCCACATCGATCCCGATGCAAATTACGTCCTTCCGTTTCACGCCAAGGAAAAACTAACCCACCCACTACCACAGACACATTCTACATGTAAAGATATTATCTCTAACTCTGTTGTTAGGGGATATAAAGTTACACATCATTGTATAACATAAACTAAATTGGAACTATGGTTACTTATTTAGTTAAAATTTACACAACTTACATAATTGAAAACAACTGATTTCAATGGTTACCTAATAAAAAAAATTGAAACAACTTTGTCAACTGTCTAACAGTACATTAAACCAATTTGGCTTACAATTCAATAAAGGCAGATTAAAATAAAATAAATGAACCATTCTTTTTTTAACAATTTATTATGAGTACTATGTAATAAAATATTTTTTCTATTCTTGAGCATGTACTAGTGATAAATACATGCATGTACATAATAAAAACAAGAATGTATGCTTCATATTGTAAATAATCAAAATAAAACAACATAGTATACTGTATGTACACAACAAAGATATACCAAAACAAAGAGAGACAATAATTAAAAAAATCATTGTCTATATATTAAATTTGGTTATTAAATACATGTATGACATGTACAGTAATGTGCTTCAAGATATCCTTTTTTTAATAGAATGAATGTACATATGTGTATCACCCTCTAAAAATACTGTTATAAATTATGTACATATCAAAAGTATTTATATCACAATTATGAAACATCATTTTGCTTAATTTGCATATATTCATCATCAAGATTGCCAAGTTTGAAGAAATTAACAGTGGAGACAAATGTAAACTTACAGTCTTCTTCATCAAACAAAATAATATTGTGTTACATTGTCAGTCAAAGTGCACCTCAAGTCTGTTAAATTGCACATCAATGAAAAATTAACAGCGCACCAGCACTTCTGGATCAATAACAAGAAAAATGAAAGTTTAAAACAAGATTGGTAATCATTTGAATAAATACATGACCTGCATGCAGATATCAAATTCATTAAACACAGTGATCATAATTAAGCAAATTGTCAGAACACATTTGTACCCTCTATGTTACAATGTAAGATTGCGAGAATTCAAAGTATTAACAGTTAAACATAACAAATTCAATGTTTCTTGTCTCTTTTCATAATAATAATTCACACATAACACATTCTTTTAAAATTAAATCTATTTACACAATTACAAAGTTTTGAGCTAGAGAAATGCATCCCTTTGTATGCACCAAGTAAATAGAAAAGTACACACCGACACATAAGATGACAGTTTCAGTGAATGTCCACCCTAACAGTGCTGGGGAGGCGAATAGACGACAGCCCTCCAAATACCAATAACGCAGACACCATAATCATAGGAACAGAGCAGTGCACATCTACCAGCTCACCGAAGATCACATTCCCAAAGATGGCTGCCAGTCTACCTACACCTGTCTGTATACCCATTGCTGTAGACCTGTAAGATAGGACGAGAAAATTATATGTCTGTTACAATGAAACAGCAGTGAAAACCATACCCACATGGACAAAACAGATATACGTACATTATACACAATGGAATTAGAAACCATTAACACAAAATGTAAATAACTGGGGAAGAGAAAATTCTGTAAACCTATAGGCTTTGAGACAATTATTTTAATCAAGAAAATAAAACAAGCTTATTAAAATGTACTCATGATAGAGTGCACTGACCCCTAATTCAAGAAGGATGCAGAAGTGTAAGACTTTTCCGTAAAAGTAAAAAAAAACAAGTTAATCGGATTAAGGACTAAGTACATTCCAGGATGTTTATCTATCTACGGACATCAATCCAGGAACAATGACTTAACATTATTAAAGTTTATATTAAAGTTATACTAACTTTTGCCTAATACAAGGACACTGACCACCAGTTTACAAAAACTTCTGTTTAGATTATAAATTGTTTTGTCAACATTCCAGGATTTAGACCCATTTATTGAATAACTTGTTTATCGTATATGCAAATGACTATTATGCATTGTACATTATAAATACGATCTACGATGATCTTCGAAATATTCTTTGCTCAGTAGCTCTAGCTCACTCTCTTGCTCTCATCTGGGCCGCACTTCTCAGAGCGGGGCTCTTCGGAGCAACGTTCCAGGAGGGATCGTGAGACACTACACGATCACGAGCCATTTTATCTTTGCTCTAAACCACTATACGATCACTGTTTGTATTCTTTGATAATTTCATAACTGTTCACAATTCGCACTTGCACATTAATGACTTACATAGACGTCTGAATTTAGACGGTCTAAGACAGACCAAATGCCATGTGCAGTTTGAAGAGACAGGACTAAAATACAGTTAATAAACAGTATACTGAAAAGGTATCTGCACTGGCCCTAATGGTTGCACCTTTAACATGTTACCCCCGCTAGAGTATGCCTACCTCACATTGGTTGGAAACAGTTCTGTGGACAGTACATCTAAGGAGTTCCAGCCTATGGTTGATACTGCTCCAAATAGACAGGAGATTCCCAAATTCTCCCATTTATTTCTGACAAGAGGAATAAAGAACACACTAACTCCAGAACTCACCATACTACTTGCTGAAAAAAATAAAATTATATATTATGACAGAAAGCCATCAATCATTAGCATATCGGAACTACTGTAAAAGCACAAATATTTGTGGGGGATTAAATTTCGTTGTTAACAACTATCAACGAAATTAAATCCCACAAAAAATATTATATGGCAATATATTGAATGGGTTTGCTTTCAAAACAACGAAATTAAATGCCCACGAAACTACTTCTGATGAAAATCAACGAAATTTAACCCCACGAAAATTTGTGCTTCTACAGTATATTGAAGGATATTGTTAAAATATAACAGAGAGAAATGTGTGATGATCATTAATAGATTTATATAAAAGCTTTTTTTTTCTTAAATCAGTTTTTAAATGTGTAAATACTTTTTTCCACTAAAACAAAAATCTTTCAGCTCTGAAAATGTGAATAATTAAACATACTGTTTTCAATAATGTAAATTAATTTTTTTCATTATTAAAAAGTTAGACTTATCAAAGTTACTTTTTAACCTAAAAACTTTGATATAGTCATTGGGTGAAAGACTTGCACTGGTAACAAAATCTGGACTATTGACTATTGTCATTATATCTCTGGTACATGACAATGAATGTTGTCGTGACACAAAACTTCAAGTGCATTCCGTGAATCCTTTTAAGCATACAAGAAACTGGGGTGGGAGTGAGGGGGGTGGGGGTCAGGGGTAGGGTGGTTACCTAAAAGGAATTTTCTTCCCAGTTGATCCATGAGAAAGATCGTCAGGAGATTCCCTGGCAGATTGGAGACTGCCGTCATAAATCCAGAGAAATAAATCCACTCAGATCCCAGGAAATCTGTGGAGGCATTGACGGTTTTATTAGGAGCTGTCACATGATGGTCACATGGAGATCCCCCATACTTCTCCACCCGACTGAACAATTCAGGAAACCACATCCATAGGCCATAGTAGCTACACAATAGAGAGATAGATACTAAATGTGTGCATGGGTACATGAACTATACAAGTCTGTGTAGCATAATTACATAGCGAAAGTGTCCACAGGTAGTAAAACCCTAATAATTTTTTGTTTAAAGACATTTTTAAAAAAAAATTATCTTAGTAATTACTTTATTCAGGATTATTTTGGCCCAGTGTATTTTCTCCCTTTCATACTTGCAAGCAATTCTGTTAATTTTAAATTTGCACACTCACAGCTCTATTTAATAAGATTTTTGAATTTGCCTATTTTTAATTCACCCACATGTGAGAAAGGTAAATGGGGCAAAATTTAAATGGGCCAAAATTTCCCTTGATACAGTAATTTGCAATAAAAATCATGGGTGTATCGGCATACTGTGATATTTCTCTATTAATTGACAAAAGTGTCAAACATTGGTTATCCCTAAACACTCAAATACAAAACTTTATTTCCATAAGATCAATGTTCTGAGATTTTTCTTTCACAAGACTCTAACCACATAATTATGTTTTTTTTTTTTTTTTTTTACATGAATGTAATACCTATTCAGACTTTATTCGAAAAAAAAAAATTCACTATCATTATTACCCCCCACCCACTGAGACCCCTCACCATGACAAACCTACTTACCCAAAACTCAGGGAGAAGTTAATGATGAGCATAATGACAGATAGTCGGAGCAGTGGAGGCCTAAATAGCACACCTGAGGTAGACATTAGCTGTAAAAATAAACATTAGCTAGTACAGTACCCATGGTTGCTAAATTCAAGTTTATCAAGAATGTCATTGGACAGTCTGATTAAAACCAGCCCCCTTCTCCTTTCACTCGTCAGGACGTCCTGACGAGTGAAAGGAGAAGGGGGCTGGTTTTAATCAGACTGGTCATTGGACTAACTTTACTTGAAGTCATTAGAAGTGTTTGCATATAAATTTCAGAGTCAAGACAAGAATTTTCCATACACTGAGATAAAGTACAGTTTTTCATTTACATGTATAAAGAGAATTGTTCTCAAATGCCTAAATTTCTACAACAAATAAATGTTCTGGAAAGAAGGTTTTGGTTTAATGAGTAACTTACATTTTTTAGGTTTTTAGACATTCCTGCAGCACAGCCTGTGGATTGGCTATTAGAGGTATGCACTGGTTTATAGTCCCGATCTAATACAACTGAGGTTACCTGGGAAAAATCAGTAACTATTGTTATTAAAATCAGTTGTAAGGCTTAGGTTGTCTGTGAAAGATTAGTATTTTGATTGTGAATATGAATTCATAAAATTATTTGCTATACACAGAGTAATGCATACTTACATGATATGGTGATGACATTGGATTATTTTTCTTGTGTATAAATTTTAGTATAGCTAAAGCTTTTTTGTCCTCTCCAACCTTATCAGCACAAAAAAATATTATGAAACAAAATATAACAATTTTCAGCATCTCTACTCTGACTGAATTGGATTCATTCAATTATGGCAATTTTCTATAAACAATGGATAAAAAAATTCTTTAAACAAATTAAAATACAGCAAAGAGCAAAGTATTAGTTTAAATCATTGTTAAGGATGCCAAAAAAATTTGTATTTTCTATATCTTAAGGTTATCACTCTTTATCAATAACATTTATTTAAATATTTCCTTAATAAATTCATACAATGTAGGTAACAAGAAACAAAAATTTTATTGAAAAGTCTTGGCTACTGATTTAATTGATACATTATATGTTTAATATACTAACTGTGAGTAGAAACTTAGGACTTTCAGGCATGAAGATGAAGAACACAGCAGAAGAAAGACTAGGAATGGTGCACAGGGCAACAAATATCCGCCAGCTATTGTACTTAAAGCTAGGGCTGGTGTATCCTATATCTAGTGGTATAACTGACCACGCCAGTCCTGTAACAGAGATTACCAGTAATTATGACAATTCATTAGTACAATGAAACTATGAATAAAAGAAAAAATAATAAATATATAAGAAATCTAAAAATACAAAACATAATTGTATAATACACTAGGTTAAAAAATACTGTAATCACAATTCTGAATTTCAATAAATGAGATCTCTGTATGAATTTAAAGTCACCTCTAATGATATGTCTGCACTAGGCACTACTTGTTTACATATTCAGACATTTTTCCTAAATTTTGCAGGGTCAATTTAAGAAATTTGTGAATCTTGTCCTATGTTGTACATTACTGACACAAATGACATCATATTGTTTGACACTAACCAGCAGCAATGATGTTGCCAAACATCCAGAATGTGGCTAGGGCACTGATCATTCTCCCTCGTCGGTCTTTTGGCTGGAATTCAGTGAAGTATGAAAATATCACAGGAATGCTTCCTCCTACCCTATTAAAAAAAATAATACATGTAACAACAAAATGTATAAAAAATATAAATAAGGCCAATTTAAACAATGTTTGTTTGCCCGCTCCCATCTCAGAATAAAAAAACAAATTGGGGGAGATTAGTATGTAGGAAATTTTGTTGCCTATAATATATATTTCAATATCAATAATATCAGAATGCATTAAAAATTAATTGTTTCCTGGAGGTTCAAACAGTTTTGAGTTCCGTCATTCTATCCACATGATCTTTTAACAAAGATGAAAACCTCAATTAAACCACAAAATACAGTCATAATCATTACATCATATCTTTTTATTATGAATTTTAGCCTGAAAGGAAGTCTTAAACAGTTTTAACTACACATATTTAAGTTCTTATTTAAGTAATACAAATCAGCATACCCTATACCGCTAATGAATCTGGCTAACAGGAACAACCAGAAGACCTGAGATGTGCTGGATACGAGTCCCCCAAGTCCATTCACAGTCAGCGAACCTAACAAAATTGTACGACGACCGTGGTGATCCGCTAGAGAGCCCCAGAAGTAGCCCCCTATCATCATACCTGGTAAACACAATCACATTACATTATGTACATTTTGATGAATTCTGAGAAAAATTTATGTACATGTGTTACAAAACAGAAATATTATGTATGATTTAATAATTTTGTAGAGGTATGTGCTAATTTAGGGATATTTCACCCATATAATTTAGAATAAGCACTTAGCATTTAGTTTGAAATATGCTGATGGAAATCCATAAAACTTAAAAACAGTATAAACCCAAATATTTAAACAAAATAATTTCAGAGAGATTGAATTTTTGAATACTTACCAACAAAAATAATAGCATTAAGCCAGCCTTTGTCCTCTGAGGACATTTTGAGGTCTTTTTCTGCTGAGGGCAGCATGAAGGACACAGAGAGGACTTCAATGGCATCACTTGATACAGCCCACCCACACAGAAAGAGGACCAACCAGTGAAACCTGCCATAGCCTACAGAAAAAAGATCATAATCATGGTAAAGTTGCTAAAAATAAACATAACCAAAGAATTACCTGAGCAATGGTATGAATTTCAGTTATATGAAAATGGATTATCATGCAGGTGTTCCATTCATTTTCTGTTCAATCAACCAGATTTTAAAGTATGATTCATCATGTGAACCAAGTCTTGGACTTTAGATACATGTACTACATGTACCTTGATGCATCATCTATGAATGCATTTCAGGGGATGGCTTACAAAAACTGTGAATGGATCTCTTCCAAATACTTAAGTCTGGCCACTCATTAAAAGTGGGTCAGGTCCAGAGCAAGCTTGGTAACTTTCATCTGACCCAGGTAAAGCTTAAATTAACAAATGGAATAATCCTGTTCCATAACCTTTAACCTGGTCACTCTTCCTATAAATGTAGTTCAGATCTAGCCCTCTAAACAGGTCTGGTTGTGTGAATCTCTACATGTATTATCAATAAAAGCTTAAACAACATAGGGCTTTTACAGTCCCTGAAATGTTCTACTTTCCCTCTTGAACGGAGAGCGAATGGTGACCAAACAGTTAGCAAACTCAGAGGGAATGGTGAGTGAATAATATGCGAATGCTGAACACAACTTGGTGAACAGTGAGCAAACTTAAAAAGCGAATAGAGTGCAAACATGAGTGCAAAGTGAACGCTGAAGGAATGTTGAACAAAAGATAAATAATTTATTCAGAATGCTCCAAATTTGCATTAAATCTATTTTATTGTTTTAGTTAAAACTTCGATAAATAATCAGATGAAAATTTACCTGTTTGTTTGATAGCGTCTTCATAAACAGTTTCCTCTGATTCACGTAAAGATCCATCTGAAAAGCAATGAAACATAAAAGTAAAACTGTGTCAGAAGATGCAATGTTTAAACGATGTTTGATTTGGATTGCTCATTTAATAGTCCATACCAGAAATACTGTAAATGTATTACATTTAGCTGTGTATTCTTTTTAGTGATTTTAGCGGAAAGTAACTTCGGTTAATCCATCTACAATGCTAAATGTCTTGCACATGTAGACATAAATAAAAATAAGGAAATGCGCTAAATCAAATCTTAGCTAACTTGCTCAAAGATCAATTTCAGCCAAATATCATACACACTAAATACTATACACTACAGTTATGGAATAGGAAAAAATAGCAAATGGCGAAGTCGCCAACAGAAAGTTTGCCGAGAGGACCCATAATATGATATTTCACGAGTAGCCATTCCATTACTGTTATACTATACAGAAGCACTCATTGGCGATTTATCATTTCTGTAACCCAATATTCAGACATTTAAAAAAAACAATATGTACATTAGCGAGTCATTTAAATTATAAATTCCTGTGGTTCAAAAGATTGTAATCCTGCAAGAAATTTTGTAGGAGATCTACAAAATCCAGCTAAAAAATTGGTTTAAATCTGTAACATAGACACAAACTGACAGAGTAAGAGGTGGTGAGACTCGATAATTTTCGACACGAACTTTGTTGTATTAAATGGAAAACTAAAAAAAATACCATCTGCATTGTTAATCAGCCTTTGATGTTCTTCCATCATGATCAAATAAATGCGTGATTTTTCAAGTGTTGTTTCTACATTTTCACCCTGTTTTCCCCCGACCTTTGACGTTGATAAACACAACAGTGTCGGTGCGTCGATTTACCCAAAAGGACCCAAAAGGACCCAAAAGAACCCAAAAGGACCCAAAAGGAACCCAAAAGGACCCAAAAGGAACCCAAAAGGACCCAAAAGGAAATTAAGAACGACCCAAAAGGACTTGAAATAAAGAAATTAAATGGATATATAATAAATACTTTCATATTTTATTAACACTAACACTAGTTTTTTGTAGGGTAAAGTTTTTGTTTGGGGTGGGGTTGGGAGGTCCCCCAGCGCCCCGCCCCCCCCCCACCCATCCCCGATACCACATGCCTAGAACATGTCATTAAATAAAACTTTATTTCTTTATTTATTAAATATCGTTTAGTAAGATATGGTAAAACAAAGGAGAAAGAGAATAATACAGTGTTCTTTGTTAATTTCAGCTAAAAGAAATCAAAGCGTATCTGACCAGATTTAGTATTTGATGTGTAATAAAAGTCGTACGTTATTTCTTTGAGAAAAGTTGCAACAATATAAATGTATGTTTTTGCAAACTTTTAGGTAAATTTATAATATAATATTCATAATTTAATTCAAATTATTAATTTTCAATGTATATTAATATATTTATTTGAGTCCTTTTGATTTCCTTTTGGGTCCTTTTGGGTTCCTTTTTGGTCCTTTTGGGTTCCTTTTGGGTCCTTTTGGGTTCCTTTTGGGTCCTTTTGGGTAAATCGACGCACCCCTTTCAAAATGGCCGCCAAAAACGCACGTCCGCTTTACGAAGTTTCTTTACTGTTTGTGGTCGATAGAATTAAAATCTTACCTCAGTATTTGGTCAGATTTCCTTTCATTTTGATAACTTCCCTTACTCGTCCTGGAATGGAGCTATAAAGGTCTTGAATGTAGTTTATCGGAATGTTTTCCCACACGGTCCGAATTTCAGCCATCAGATCTTGTTTCGAGTGTATGACGTGAATACGGGATTCTAATGCTCTTTTCATACGTAACCAAATATTCTCAATAATGTTCAAATCTGGTGATTGTGCTGGCCATTTTGATGTATTAACATTGTTATTTACCATGTAATCTTTAACAATTTTTGCCCGATGAACTGGAGCATTGTCGTCCATGAAAACGTAATCGCTGTTAGGGAAATGCCTCGCAATAACTGGCCAAATATTGTTTTCAATAATTTCTAAGTATTTTTTAGCATTTATATTACCTTGTACATCAGAGGGGGGGGGGCAACCAACCTTCCAATTGACATTTTCAATAGTAAAGGTAATATGTTGGGAAAAAAATTGCTACGTGCCTAAAGCAAGTATTCAATATTGTAGGCCTGTCAGACATGAGTTATCAATATCACATGACGTGAATAATTGCAGCCAGGGGGACCGGGCTGCTCTATACATATAAGTTTAAGTATGGGATTAATGAGGTGGGAGAAGTTAGTCAAAATTAAAGGTTATCTAGAAATTAAAAAGATTATACATTAGAATGCTCATTACCTTTATAAAATACGAGAAACACAAAATATTAACTTCCTAGCTTAGAGTGAATCAGTAAATATATGTGTGCTTTTCATATGAATCGTGAAACTGAATTATAATACTCTGTGACCTAAAAACCTTTATGGTAACCATGTTGACCTTGAGGAAAAACATTTAGGTTATGATTTACAATGTTAATTAAAGCCAAAAATTTAGCTTTTTGAACTGTAAAAAACATAATGACAGGTCATAAACATATAGAAATATAATTTATAAAACTTGCTTCAATTTTTTGAGACTCGATCACCATGATCGAGAGTGTTAAAGAATTCAATTAATTTTTTAATATACTGGCACATTCTATCACTTTAATAATCCTGACATTAAAACAAGTTACTCGATCAGTACACTGTGGTTCCTCATTTACTCAGTACTTTAAAGTTCCTCAGAAGTACATGCCCCTCTCTGTCAGATTTTTCAGAATGCGTGCAAGGAAACTCAAAATATCTAAAGTAATTTTAGGGGTCAACAAGTTATAACTTTCATTGTACATAATCATAATCAAAATTACTCAAATAGATACCAAAAATTATTCATCACACCTACCAGCAGAAACTGTGTCATCCAGAAGAAGCGTAAAAGCCTTAACATTGATATATCTGCATTTCCTATTTCACTAGCTCACACTAAACTCCCTCCTTCATGATCAAATTTAAACTTAACCTCCTATCTGAAATGAACCTTAATTGATAATTAAATTGACTAATCAGAGGCTTTTACTTCTCCTTGTTTCTATTTTCCTGCCATTTTAAGTCCGGAAAATCTAAACTTGCAAATTGACGGCCGGAAATTAGAAATGACGCTTGGAAGATGCCTCTTCTACTAAAGCGTAACTTTTCGAAAATCCCGTCTCCGCCTCTGCAGTACGCCCGGAATTTGCCAATTCCTGCTCAATTCCACCCATATTCCCGGCGGGATCGGCCTTTTAAATTCATACAGGAACTATAGTTTACAAACCTTGAACTACATAGTTAACAATTCATTAACTATAGTTTTCATCTGTAAAACTATATTTAACGGTTGTTAACTAGAGTTTACGAATGTTAATCTAAGTTTATCTGTCTGTAATAAAACGTTAACAGTAGATTTTGTTGATTAACATGCATAGATTCATGTCTGTAAATTATAATTTACAATCGTAAACATGGTAAACTATAGCTAAGATTTTTAAATCATAGTTTCAAAAATCGTGAAACTATATTTATCAGATCGTTAACTATAGATAAGAGTTGCAATCGTGAAACTGTATTTATCAGATAATCTATGTTTTGCAATCGCAAATGATTATTTTCGGTGTTAAGTATAGTTTAATCACGGTTATGGCACGCCAAATTCACAAAAATGAGATAATCATAGTTTCACAATCGATAAACTAAGTTTATCGGTTGTAAACTATAGTTTACGGACTGTAAATTATAGTTAACAACGTTAATCTATATTTTACATCTGTAAACTATAGTTAACGCGATAAT
>PRKT01000905.1:85669-96541 GCA_003671525.1 Saccostrea glomerata | reverse complement strand
TTTACAAATCGTGAAACTGTATTTATCAGATAATCTATGTTTTGCAATCGCAAATGATAGTTTTCGGTGTTAAGTATAGTTTACGGTTGTGAATCATAGATTATCGTGTTAACTATAGTTTACAGATGTAAAATATAGATTAACGTTGTTAACTATAGTTTACAGTCCGTAAACTATAGTTTACAACCGATAAACCTAGTTTATCGATTGTGAAACTGTGATTATCTCATTTTTGTGAATTTGGCGTGCCATATGTATCATATGGGTAAAACATTATGTAAATAATTCGAAAGGAAAGGCAGTTTCTGTGGCTGTACAGGCATGTAGGACATTTTCAATGAATCCATTCAAATAGTGTAACTTACTTCTCGGAATAGTGTGCTTTAAATTTAAAATTGTGTGTAGTGTGCAGGATATGGCGAAAAATACTAAAATTTTGATTAACGTTCTTAGCAATAGACAGGAATAAAATAATATATATCTTCATGAATTCATGAAAATTTATTATGTTCCCCAAACGAAGTTGGGTTTTTGTTTTTACTCTGTTTCTTATTATTATTATGTCGCCCCGAACGAAGTAATTTTCAATTTTTGATGAAATTCTTTGAAACTCATAATAAAAGGATATATTAGTAGCATAGACAAGATGACATGGTCAAAATGGCAAGATCTCACGCGCATGCACTTGCGCTTTGCTCTGATTGGCTGAAACTAAAGTCTCAATATCTTTCTTGTTTTTGGAAAAAATCCTTTGAAATTTTCAACATAGTAATACATTTGGGAGATCTACAGCCTGATGTTTAAAAATTATCATGAAAGCATGCGCATGCACGTGTGCTTGCAAGAGCGCGCACGTGCAACACAAGAAATGTCCAATATTATTGATATAGACGTAACTATTTAAATTTTTGATGAAATGCTTTGGAACTCATAATATAAGGACATATTAGAAGCTTAGACAAAAGGACATGGTCAAAATAGCAAGATCCCACGCGCATGCACGTGCGTTTCGCTCTGATTGGCTGAAACTAAAGTCTCAATATCTTTCTTGTTTTTCGACAAAATCCTTTGGAATTTTGAACATGGTTATACATTTAAAAGATCTACAGCATGATATATAAGAATTATCATGAAAAGCATGCGCATGCATGTGTACTGCAATCTGATTGGCTGAAACTTTAAATGTCTACAACTTTCTTAATTTTCAACGACACGGGATAAAATTTAGAATATGAATAGGTATAATAGATTCCTACATTATGGTACTATCAAAATGAATGCACGAACATGCATTTATGCACGTGCGGGAACGCGTGAAATACATGCATATTGACCAATATAATTGAAAAACAGTAAAATTTATATTGTAAAGAATTTATTTATTTATTCTCACGATATTTAGATATTTTAGTTGTTTAGACAACATGCCATCACCATCTTGCATGTGCATGCACGTGTGTGCGCGTACAATGCATTAAATGACGTATACATGTATTTGATAGCATTGTAGCCGTTATAATTTTTTGATAAAATTATTCGGTACTGATCATATTTTTAAAAATGTCTTACAGGAATTAGGCACAGAAAGGGATTTGGGGAGCGTTTGGGGGAACATCTGGTACCCAACAACTTTGACCTCTTGACCTTGGATATTTCCATACTTATGTAAAAACTTTAACCTTAACCATAAATTTTGAACGGTAAGGACTAGTGCTTTTATACTTCATTTATCTAATTCTTGTGAGAAAACCTTTCATTGGTAACCAAGAACTTTGACACTTCGACCTTGACTTTGGAGTTTGACCTACTTTTCAAAAACGTTGACCTTGTTCAAAACTTCTGAACAGTAGATAATAGAACTTTCATATTTAACATATGTATTCTTTCTGGCAAGAGCTTTCATTGGATATCAACGACATTAACCTTTTGACCTTGGAGATTTTTCGTACTTATGAAAACCTTTAACCTTGACCATAACTTTTGAACGGTAAAGGCTAGGGCTTTCATACTTCACATATGTAATACTTGTGAGAAGACTTCTTATTAGATACCAATAACTTTAACCCTTTCACCTTGACCTTGGAGTTTCGTGATGATTTCTAAATGAATGACATATGATAGGGTGTTCATGATAGGGTGTTTAATTACACACAATATGTCATAAAAATGACATCTCATCCACAACGACACCGAAAGCGGGGGACCGCAATTCCTTGAATTTGCTTGTTTGTATTCATATGAAGCAGAATTTGTCCAAAATCTAATGCGTTAAAAGAAGAAAACACTTGCCGTGGTCTACAACTCAAATTTAGATATATCAACAACGTATTGTCAATCAACAATAGTAATTTCCATTCTTACGAGGATTGTCCGTAAAGTTCGTGGACGACATTGATAATTACTTTTATTAAAATTTTAACTTGTCCATGAACTTTACGGACAACCCTCGTATGTCGATACAATGTACGATATATCCGACGCATTTGTTATATATCCGGATATTTTGCTTGAAAAAGACGTTCACGATAATCTTACAACCAAGCTCTATGAGAAAAGTGATAACTTTAACTTTTCAATCGTCAACTTCCATTACTTAACTTTTGCAGCAATATACCTTAATCACCTGCATACGGAGGTAATATATCTCAGTTGATTTAATGCGCAAGAGCATGCCCTATGAACATATTTCTAAAGCTAGGTAAAATATTGACAAACAAGTTGATGAAACAAGAATATCAACAGTCTCGTTTAAAGTCATCATTTTGGAAGTTCTACAGTCGATATCATAACCTAATGTCAGCAAATACAATTTATCATTGAGTTTAATACCTACTGACTTTTTCATACTGATTGTTAGTCCATTATTTATACACTGAATTGACGACGGGTTTTTTTCCGTCATTTCCCGATCATGACAAGGAGCACACAGCGGGTTTGATCGGTCAGCAGGGGATGCTCACTCCTCCATGGTACCTGATCCCACCTCTGATGTTATAGAGGACCGTGTTTGCTTTGCCCCAATTTGTATTCTTTTATTGACTTTTGATCTTGAATACTGTTCGCTATCTCCATTTGTTTTATATAAACTTCATGAAACTTACTTACTTACTTATCCTCTTCGTCCCCGATGGGACATAAGGCTTCAACAAGCTGCCTCCATCTTCCTCTATCTTTTGCCACATACTGTGCCTGCCCCCACGAGTAACCCATTTCCTCTAACTCTGATGTTATAGTTCTTCTCCATGTTGTTCGTGGTCTACCTCGTTTTCTCTTTCCAGGTGGTGTCCAATGTAATGCTGTTTTAGGTATTCTGCTCTGGGGCATTCTCATTACGTGTCCCAACCATCTCATTCTTCTTTGTTTAATTTCTGTTGTTATACTCCTGCTTTTGCTTTTCTTGTGCAGGTCTACGTTAGAGATCTTGTTTGGCCAGAAGATACGGTGAATTTTTCGGAGACAGTTGTTGTGGAATGCCTCTACTTTTCTCATGTCGCTGTCAACAACACGCCAGCATTCAGACCCATACAGGAGAACTGATTTGACATTGCTGTTGTAAAGTTGTAGTTTGGTTCTCAGACTGTAGTTGTTTGACTTCCAGATGGGCTGAAGTTGGGCAAATGCTGTCCGTGATTTACTGAGACGCGATTTTATATCTTTCCCAGCGCCGTTGTCCTTACTTAGGATACTGCCAAGGTAGGTGAAGTCCTCAACTTCCTCAAGTGCCTCTCCATTTAATGTGACAGGTTCTACTGGTGCATTGATTGTCATGACCTTGGTCTTCTTGGCACTGATGTTAAGCCCAGTTTGTTTGGCAAAGGAGTTTAATCTATCAGTCTTTTCTTGTAAGTGGGTGATGTTCCCTGATACTTCTGCCAGATCGTCTGCAAAGTCCAGGTCTTCTAGGTGACTGAACATTGTCCATTGGATACCCCTCTTTTTGTCATGTGTGGTGTTTCTTTGGATCCAATCAATGACCATAAGGAAGAGAATTGGTGATAGTATGCATCCTTGCCGTACTCCAGATTTTACACTGAAGGAGTCTGATGTTCCATTTTCCAGGATGACACTACACTCGAAGTTTGAGTAAAATGTTTTCATAATGTTGCATATCTTTGCTGGTATTCCATATGCTCTTGCTATTTTCCAAAGTGTTTCCCTGTGCACACTGTCGAAAGCTTTCTTAAAATCAATGAAATTGATATACAGTGGCATTTGCCATTCAATACACTGTTCTATAATGTTACGGATGGCAAAAATTTGGTCTATACACCCTCTTCCTCTTCTAAATCCGGCTTGTTCCTCTCTCAGTTTCTTTTCAATCACTTTGTCTATTCTGTGTAACAGTATTTTACAGAACACCTTGCTGGGGACTGAGAGCAGTGTTATGCCTCTCCAGTTGTCACAAATTTGGAGGTCTCCCTTTTTTGGCAGCTTTACAATGAGTCCTTTACTCCAGTCATGTGGTATTGTTTCATTTTCCCAGATATGTACGAATAGATCTAATAGCGTTTTTGATGATGTTGCAATATCTGATTTCAGCATTTCAGCATGTATGCAGTCATTGCCTGGAGATTTACCATTTTTTAATGCTTTAATACAGCTTTGGACTTCTTCAAGGGTTGGTGGTTCTAAGTTTATGTCTAAGTCATTATCTGCAGGGTCTGGACTCGCTGGTTCGTCGGGTTCTGGGCAATTAAGTACTTCCTGGAAATATTGTACCCAGCGGTTGGCTTGTTCATGTTCTGTTGCCAGTGGGTGACCATCTTTATCTTTCACAAGTGCAGGTTGGGTTGTAGTGCGACCACATAGCTTTTTTGTTATTTTGTAGACAGTGCTCATTTCTCCATGTGAAGCAGCTTGTTCAGCTTCTTGTGCCAGACTGTCAACATACATTCGTCTATCCCTCCTTGCACTTCTCTTGACATCTTTATCCTTTTCTTTATAGGAAGCTTGTAGTTGTTCTTGTAATCTTGCAGACTTAGTGCTGATAATTTTCTGCTTTATGTTCTTTCTTTCACCTATTTTCTCCCATGTACCAGGTGTTAGCCATTCTTTGTTCTTCTTGGTTCGGTAGCCTACTGTTTTTTCGGCGGCTTCAATATACACTTTCTTGATCGTGTCCCACCTTTCTTGAATATCTTCAACAACATCAAGATTTTCTTCCAGGACCTTGAATCTGTTCTTCAATTCCAGATTGAAAGCTTTTCGTGTGTCTGGTATCTTTAACTTTTCTACATCAATCCTCCTTTTTGTCTCCTGCTTTTTGGGATTTCTGCGAAGTTTTAGTTTTATAATAGCTTTCAGCAGATAGTGGTCACTGTTGACATCTGCTCCACGGCATACTCTAACATCTTGTACGGATTTGCGCCATTTGCTGTTTACAGTTATGTGGTCAATCTGGTTTGTTGTTCTACCATCTGAAGATTTCCATGTGAGCTTCTGTATATCCTTGTGAGGAAATATTTTGCCTCCTATCGTTTGGTTGTTATTGAGACAGAAGTCAATGAAGCGCTCTCCATTGTCATTCTTAATTCCACATCCATGTTTTCCCATAGATTTCTCACAGTCAATGTTGTCATTACCCACTTTTGCATTAAGGTCTCCCATTATTAGCAGCATGTCATGCTGAGGAACTTTTGAGACAACCATTTGTAACTGCTCATAAAATTCATCTTTCATTTCCTCTTCGGCATCATTTGTTGGTGCATAGCATTGTATGATTGTAGGTTTACAGTACTTGGAGTTGAATCTTGCTCTTATTAGTCTATCACAAATTGGTTCCCATTCAAGAAGTGTTTTGATCTTGTCTTTGCTTATCATGATTGCAACTCCACTTTGATGTTTGTCATTGTGCCCCGAGTACAATATGGTCTGGCCACTAGTAATTTTAATCTTGCCTGATTTAATCCATCGGCATTCACTTATTCCAAGTATATCCAACTTGTATCTCTGCATAAACTTCATGAAAGCCTTTCAAAAAATCTGATGCAGGTTGCAAGCAGCAAATGTTCGACCAAGCCCCTAATTTGAATCACTACAACATTATTAACTCCCTAATGGAGATACTTCATATGATGTGAATAAAATGAAAGTGGAATTTTAATCTAGTGATTAGTCATTAAATTACTTTATCAAGCATCATTCTGACTCTACATACAAGTACTCTAAGGTTGATTTATAAAGTCCTTTTTTTGACGATATTTATATATGTACTGTATTCTTTGAAAATGATGTTCTTTGACAAAATATAGGAATTTCGATGGACACAAATTGTGCTCCTTTTAAGCATGCTTATTTTTTAATCTTATATCATGGAGGTATAAAAAAAAACTTTGTCACAAGAATCTTGTCAAAGATATATTTCAGTTAACTCAGGAAAAAATAAAATATATATTAAGTAGATAAAAATCCGCAGAGTGTGACAATTTTATATCACCTGGATGCCTTTTTACTGATTGAAAACGATAAAGACCAACTAACAGCTAAACAAAACGAGATAGTAACAATTTTCCCACGAAATGTGAAAAAAATAGCAAAACCTTGTCATACTGAAGAGATGAAAGTTCTTGTACATCTATAAAGTAACTTTATTGCAAAAATATAATCTAATCTTATTACAGAGATACTTTGCATTGATTGGTGCTTGAACACTACACTCTGTAATGTATAATTTACTTGAACTGTTAACGTTAAAGCACTTTGATTTCGATGAGTATCAGAAACAATAGTAATCATCTTAAGCAGTTCCACTATTTAAAGTCAGAACAGGAACGAGATCATCGTTCCGCAACCATTTTATTTTAGCCTTATAAAGTGATAAAAAGTGTAGTTGCTCTGTCCCAAACTACATGTATATCTCGCAAGTTTGACGGATGAAACACAGTCACGTTGCTGTTGAATCGTAAACTTGTAGTAGACATCAGTACATGCAATTCATTCCGTTAATTGGATAACTGGTGAGGTGAAAAGATTGTCAGGACGGTAAAATGTTGTCCATAGACAGATGATGAATGATAGTTTACCAGAGCTTTTACAAAATCGAATCAAAAGAATAAAATCGATTTTCAGCCTTTCATAGACTAGAATGAAATCATCATTAAGTGAAAGCCATACTTTCACATCAATCCATAACGTGTTCCCTCATTGTCTTGTCTGCCTTAAATAGAAAATAAAGCTTGAAAGAGAGTATATCCGTACATGTGTGTAATAATTTGAAAAATCAATTTCTCACCTTTCACGTCAAGAGGAACAAAGCCACCCATATAAAATAAAATTCTGATTACTAGTAATTGAACCAGCATTGCTTTAATTTCCTTACTCTTACTCTGAGCATAATGTCCTTTGATTTAATGTCCAACAGAAAAAAAGTGGCAGGACTGATTCTGAAAGTAATTTTATTATATATGTACATGACTGTCTATAAACTATTACTAAAACTAAAAAAAATGGTATTAATAAAAATATATTATTTACATTTCTAGGAGTTATGAATGACCTTAATGAACCAATAATGTATACAAATTTTCATGAATCTTGAAAGGTGCATATATACATACCTGGAGAAATAATTCTTTAGGTATAGGAGTACAAGTACATATTATATAATTATATGATTAAATTAACGACAATACACCAATGATGTATACACGTATTTATGTATTTCTCTTCATGGGTTCATGGCAGATGGGAACGGTCAACAGTGGAAGCTTGCTCCTCGTAGGCACGTGATCCCATTTCTGGCATTTCCAGACGTCCGTGTTTATGCCTTCCTCTTAAAATTGTATTGTTTTTTAATTTTATGAGATGGATAACCTTTCGTTATCTTCACATTGTAAAAATATTACCTACTAATATTGTTAGGCGAATGAGTTAAAAACACAGAATCATCATTTTCTTCCTTACTTTATGTTACCCCAAACCATGGTCCACTGAACTGCACTCTGTGCAACAATATACATGTAAATAGTTTCTTTAGAATTTTTTGTTTAAATTATTGAGCGCTCATGCAATCTTATTATCTGTATGGGAGTTCTAAAGTTACATAAGAAAAAAAAAGAAGAAATGGTCACGTTTGGCGATAGAAATGTGGAAATTATTATTTTGCCTTGCTGGCATTGTACTTGTTAATGCCGAAGCTTATACACATAGTATCCGATATACCCAGATACACATCAGTACGTTCAGGTCTATTGCTCATTGAATTGGCTCTTATGAAGTGGCATGTTTTAACCTTGCTCCTTAGAAAATCATTCCTTTGGAAATAGTGAACGATTCCATTTTCACTCTATCGAAATGTTTTCTTTTCTTCAGCGGTTATACATTATAGATACCTTTTATTCCGGAGATAAATCAATTATGCGATACTTAATTAACGTGGGTTCACGAGATATTGATTGGTGACCTCAAAAGAATTAAAAAGGTCTTGCTCAGTCAAAGAAACATGACATGCCGACCGAGAATTCCTTGTCGTCGTAAAAGAAAGAATATTGTTATTGTCACATTGATGGTTCCGTGTATATATTATTGGAATATTTATACTTACCAACGTAAGTTTACATTTACTTAAAAATTAATAATTTTTGTAAGAAAGAGATTTTTCATGAAAAAAAAAATATTTTAGTTGAATTAAGATCGTTATCGTTTTAATTAAAGGTACATGTTTGTAATATTTAAAATTCTCTTTAGTTTTTGTTTTGTTGTTTGTTTTTGAATTACGATTTCATTGATATATCTGGTATTTTATGCAATCAATGATTCAAAGTCGGTTAAATTGTAAAAGAAATCACAAATAAAATCAAATTTACAGTATGATGTATCTTATATCTCTATGGAAGGGAATTACCGCCATAATTCTATGCGTCTTGCATTTATTCTTAATGATTTTAAATCTAGAGTAGCATTAGTAAATATGATAGTCCTGAATTTCAAGTGTTAACTGCAGTATTAAATTTTATCTTCATGTAAAAATTAATATCGAGATAAGATATATCATACTGTGAATTTGACTTTATTGGTCATTTCTTTTACAATTTATCCGACTTCGAATCATTGATTGCAAAAAATACCAGATATCAATAAAATGTTAATTCAGAAACAAACAACAAAACAAAACCTAAAGAGAATTTCAAAGATTACAAACATGTACCTTTAAAACGATAACGATCTTAATTCAACTACAATATTTTTTCACGAAAAATCACTTTCTTACAAAAATTATTAATTTTTAAGTAAATGTAAACTTACGTTGGTAAATATAAATATTCCAATAATATAAACACGGAACCATCAATGTGACAATAACAATATTCTTTATTTTACGACGACAAGGAATTCTCGGTCGGCATGTCATGTTTCTTTGACTGAGCAAGACCTTTTTAATTCTTTTGAGGTCACCAATCAATATCTCGTGAACCCACGCTAATTAAGTATCACATAATTGATTTATCTCCGGAATAAAAGGTATCTATAATGTATAACCGCTGAAGAAAAGAAAACATTTCGATAGAGTGAAAATGGAATCGTTCACTATTTCCAAAGGAATGATTTTCTAAGGAGCAAGGTTAAAACATGCCACTTCATAAGAGCCAATTCAATGAGCAATAGACCTGAACGTACTGATGTGTATCTGGGTATATCGGATACTATGTGTATAACCTACGGCATAAACAAGGACAATGCCAGCAAAGCAAAATAATAATTTTCACATTTCTATCGCCAAACGTGACCATTTCTTCTTTTTTTTTCTTATGTAACTTTAGAACTCCCATACAGATAATAAGATTGCATGAGCGCTCAATCATTTAAACAAAAAATTCTAAAGAAACTATTTACATGTATATTGTTGCACAGAGTGCAGTTTATTGGACCATGGTTTTGGGTAACATAAAGTAAGGAAGAAAATGATTCTGTGTTTTTAACTCATTCGCCTAACATCATTAGTAGGTAATATTTTTACAATGTGAAGATAATGAAAGGTTATCCATCTCATAAAATTAAAAACAATACAATTTTGTGAGGAAGGCATAAACACGGACCTCTAGAAATGCCAGAATTTGGATCACGTGCCTAGGAGGAGCAAGCTTCCACTGTTGACCATTCCCATCTGCCATGAACCCTATAAGTTGATCAGGTAGAAGGAACTTTCCATAGTTAAATTGAGTATAACAAGAGGCCCATGGGCCACATTGCTCACCTGAGAAGCTTTGACCATTCTGTTTTTACCAGATTTCCCGCTTGTTATACATAATGCATCCCCACCCTACCCCACTGATCATAATTTAGACATTTTGAAATCTACACTACCCCATGATCCTTCCATGGGCACATATGTTTCAGTTTTTTTGGCCCAGTGGTTCCTGAGAAGAAGATTTTCAAAGATTTTTCCTGTATATATTTCTATGTTTAACTTTGATTCCCTATAATGGCCCCGCACTTCCCCCGGGGGTCATGATTCCTACAATTTAGAATTTACACTACCCCAAAATGCTTCCACATAAGCTTCACTTTTTCTGGCCCAGTGGTTCTTGAGAAGATTTTCAAAGATTTTTCCTATATATTTCTATATAAAACTTTGATTCCCCATTGTGGCCCCACCCTTCCCCGGGGGGTCATTATTTGAACAATTTAGAATCTACACTATACCAGGATGCTTCCACATAAGTTTCAGCTTTTCTGGCCCAGTGGTTCTTGAGAAGAAGTTTTTCAAAGATTTTTCCTATATATTTCTACATAAAACTTTGATTCCCCATTGTGGCCCCGCCTTTCCCCCGGGGGTCATTATTTGAACAATTTAGAATCTACATTATACCAGGATGCTTCCACATAAGTTTCAGCTTTTCTGGCCCAGTGGTTCTTGAGAAGAAGATTTTCAAA
>PRKT01000905.1:69448-84577 GCA_003671525.1 Saccostrea glomerata | reverse complement strand
ATATATATATATATATATATATATATATATATATATATATATATATATATATATATATATATATATATATATATATATATATATATATATATATATATATATATATATATATATATATTACTTTCAGAATCTGAGTCCTGCCACTTTTTTTCTGTTGGACATTAAATCAAATGACATTATGCTCAGGGTAGGAGTAAGGAAATTAAAGCAATGCTGGTTCAATTACTAGTAATCAGAATTCTATTTTAAATGGGTGGCTTTGTTCTTCTTGACGTGAGAGATGAGAAATTGATTTTTCAAATTGTTACACACATATACGGATATACTCTCTTTCAAGCTTAATTTTCTATTTAAGGCAGACAAGACAATGAGGGAAACACGTTATGGATTGATGTGAAAGTATGGCTTTCACTTAATGATGATTTCATTGTAGTCTATGAAAGGCTGAAAATCGATTTTATTCTTTTGATTCGATTTTGTAAAAGCTCTGGTAAACTATCATTCATCATCTGTTTATGGACAACATTTTACTGTCCTGACAATCTTTTCACCTCACCTGTTATCCAATTAACGGAATTAATTGCATGTACTGATGGTCTACTACAAATTTACGATTCAACAGCAACGTGACTGTTTTTTTCATCCGTCAAACTTGCAAGATATACATGTAGTTTGGGACAGAGCAACTATACTTTTTATCACTTTATAAAGCTAAAATAAAATGGTTGCAAAACGATGATCTTGTTCCTGTTCTGACTTTAAGTAGTGGAGCTGCTTAAGATGATTACTATTGTTTCTGATACTCATCGAAATCAAAGTGCTTTAACGTTAACAGTTCAAGTAAATTATACATTACAGAGTGTAGTGTTCAAGCACCAATCAATGCAAAGTATCTCTATAATAAGATTATATTTTTGCAATAAAGTTACTTTATATCGATGTACAAGAACTTTCATCTCTTCAGTATGACAACTTTTTGCTATTTTTCACATTTCATGGGAAAATTGATACTATCTCGTTTTGTTTAGCTGTTAGTTGGTCTTTATCGTTTTCAATCAGTGATAAGGCATCCAGGTGATATAAACGTGTCACACTCTGCGGATTTTTATCTACTTAATATATATTTTATTTTTTCTTGAGTTCACTGAGATGTATCTTTGACAAGATTCTCGTGACGAATTTTTTTTTATACCTCTTTGATATAAGAATAAAAAATAAGCATGCTAAAAAGGAGCACAATTAGTGTCAATCGAAATTCCTATATTTTGTCAAAGAACATCATTTTCAAAGAATACAGTACATATATAAATATCGTCAAAAAAGGACTTTTTAAATCAACCTTAGAGTACTTGTATGTAGAGTCAGAATGATGCTTGATAAAGTAATTTAATGACTAATCACTAGATTAAAATTCCACTTTCATTTTATTCACATCATATGAAGTATCTCCATTAGGGAGTTAATAATGTTGTAATGATTCAAATTAGGGGCTTGGTAGAAAATTTGCTGCATGCAACCTGCATCAGATTTTTTGTAAGGCTTTCATGAAGTTTATATAAAACAAATGGAGATAGCGAACAGTATTCAAGATCAAAAGTCAATAAAAGAATACAAATTGGGGCAAAGCAAACACGGACCTCTATAACATCAGAGGTGGGATCAGGTACCATGGAGGAGTGAGCATCCCCTGCTGACCGATCAAACCCGCCGTGTGCTCCTTGTCATGATCGGGAAATGACGGGAAAAAACCCGTCGTCAATTCAGTGTATAAATAATGGACTAACAATCAGTATGAAAAAGTCAGTAGGCATTAAACTCAATGATAAATTGTATTTGCTGACATTAGGTTATGATATCGACTGTAGAACTTCCAAAATGATGACTTTAAACGAGACTGTTGATATTCTTGTTTCATCAACTTGTTTGTCAATATTTTACCTAGCTTTAGAAATTTGTTCATACGTAGGGCGGCACGTGCACGCTCTTGCGTATTAAATCAACTGAGATATATTACCTCCGTATGCAGGTGATTAAGGTATATTGCTGCAAAAGTTAAGTAATGGAAGTTGACGATTGAAAAGTTAAAGTCATCACTTTTCTCATAGAGCTTGGTTGTAAGATTATCGTGAACGTCTTTTTCAAGCAAAATATCCGGATATGTAACAAATGCGTCAGACTCTTCTCACTGGGATATATCTTCCACGAACTTTACGGACAATCCTCGTTAGAATGGAAATTTCTATTGTTGATTGACAATACGTCGATGATATATTTCAATTTGAGTTGAAGACCACGGCAAATGTTTTCTTCCTTTAACGCATTGGATTTTGGACAAATTCTGCTTCATATGAATACAAACAAGCAAATTCAAGGAATTGTGGTCCCCCGCTTTCGGTGTCTTTGTGGGTGAGATGTCATTTTTATGACATATTGTGTGTAATATGAACATCCTATCATGAACACCCTATCATATGTCATTCATTTAGAAATCATCACAAAACTCCAAGGTCAAGGTCAAAGGGTTAAATTTCTTGGTATCCAATAAGAAGTCTTCTCACAAGGATTACATATGTGAAGTATGAAAGCCCTAGCCTTTACCATTCAAAAGTTATGGTCAAGGTTAAAGTTTTTCATAAGTACGAAAAATCTCCAAGGTCAAAAGGTCAAGGTTATTGATATCCAATGAAAGCTCTAGCCACAAAGAATACATATGTTAGATATGAAAGTCCTAGTATCTACTGTTCAGAAGTTGTGAACAAGGTCAAAGTTTTTGAAAAGTAGGTCAAACTCCAAAGTCAAAGTCAAAGGGTCAAAGTTCTTGGTATCCAATGAAAGGTCTTCTCACAAGAATTGAATATATGAAGTATAAAAGCAATAGCCCTTCAAAAGTTATGGTCAAGGTTAAAGTTTTACATAAGTACGGAAATCTCTAAGGTCAAAAGGTCAAAGTTGTTGGGTACCAATGAAAGGTCTTGTCACAAAGAATATATATATGAAATATGAAAGTCCTAGTATCTACCGTCCAAAAGTTATGACCAAAGTAAAAGTTAGGGATTTTTGTGTAAAAGTGAGTCAAACTCCTAGGTCAAGGTCAAAAGGTCAAATTTGGTAGTACCCAAAGAAATGTCTTATCACAAGGAATACAAATGTGAAATATGAAAGCCATAGCTCCACTAAATCAAAAGTTATGGGCTAGGTTAAAGTTTTGTGACGGACAGACTGACGGACATACGAATGAGATCTAATGTCCCCTCGCTTTCGCAAAAGCAGGGGACAAAAAGGTCTTTTAATAAAGGGGCGCAATTGGTACCCTTGTGATTTCCAATAGATTGTTGGAAGACCTGGTCTCCATAACAACATAGATATTGTCAATCAGAAACCATCTTTTTGATGTCCACTTCAGAGTTCTGATGTGTACAATCAGATTGCTTTTTTTAAAATAATTTTGCAAATGACCAATGACAAGGTAAGTTAATTTACGAGCTCCTATTTATTGAAAAAGGAGCTGACAATGATATCAAAAAGCCTGGACTCTAATTTATCGTGGGGAAAGGTTGTGTATAAAGTTGAAAAGTAGTAAGTTTTTTTAACTGTTTATTTTAGCAACACATGTGATTTCAAATTGTCCAAAAATTCCTTGGAAATTTTTTCAGTATCCACATCTGATTTACACCACTTTTTGAATATATTGTTTAAGTTTAAGGATTCAGTATAGCTAGGCTACATCGAATTCACTCTCTTTAATTTCAGTGAATGTAAAAATCATTGTAAAATTAAATATTCATTCTTAAAAGAAAGTAAACTAAAAACACAAGTTCGATTTTCAGAAGTGAATTGTAAAGTTCCACTACGAATTAGATTACTGTATGTAATATTATGTTTACTTGATCAATTTTATACATGTATAAGGCTTACGGCGAGTGTGGTTGGTCAACGGGGTTGCTTATTCCTCCTGGGCACTTGATCCTACCTATAGAAATTCTAGAGGTCCGTATTAATACTCGCGGTTCATAAATTTGTATTCGTTGTTTGTAGAATGTTCAGATCCATCACTGTTTGTCTTCTTCACCATATGTAATTCAGACCAGTTTACTCTAGCAAATTTAGGTTGCTTCCTAAATGGTTTATGAGATATGCTGGTAAATTAAAGTAGTACATGATATGGATTCTGGAAACATAAGGTCAAAATTAAGTGCATTGTAACAATAATATTTGGGGTAGCGAAAACACGGTCCCTTCAAACATCACAGGGGGCGGACAACCATAAAGGAGTAAGCATTCCCTATAGAAGCCTGTTGGGGCCAGTTCAGAGAAAGAAATATTTTTATTGCGTTAAACATTACGAAATAATCTTTGGGTTTCAACTCCGAGCAAAACTTCCTCCTTATAAGGGTTTGTTTTGTATTTAAATACTAGTACAATATACCGTTTAAGTCTATTTGAAAACGTCATCATGTTGTACGTAATTCCAATATTTCTTTAGTCTTTTACGAGACCCCTTTAGCCGAGCTTTACACTTGTGACCGAAATGTGGGGAGTAGTTTTGTAAGCAAAACAACAAAATATAGAGATATTTGAGACATATATGTCTCGTTCTTAGATCGCCTTGGTTTTAAGTAGCCAACAATTCTTTTTTTTCTCTCCTCAATAAACTCAAATCAGTGATTTATCTTTACAACGTGTGTTTGCCTGGAGGAAGAGAAAGATATAAATGATATCAGTATGGTGTGTCAATTGTTGATACAAATGATTGTCTTTTAACACAAGGAATATTGCGTTTAAACGCAAACTTTAAGAATGCGTTTAAAAGGCAAAAATTTACCATTAGAACGCTAAAATAATTGTGTTTTTTCCCAAGGTATTGCGGTTAATCGCAAATATTATTGAGTTAATATTAAAAGTATTGAGTTTAGATGCAAAAACAATTTCGTTTTAACGCAAAAGTTATTGCGTTCACACACAAAAATACTTTATGCGTTTAAAGGCAATATTAAGTAAAGGAATCACTTATAGGGTAAGCCAGAAAATAATTTAACTTTATTTGTAATTAACACGTCATTAGATTGGAAAAAAGATTTAGTTTTTATCGATAAATTAAGTTACAACTTTACGTTACTATCAAAATATGCTCAATATTTGAAGTAATTTTTGCAGGAACAATTATCTCAGTGTGTTCACTGAAAATAAATTATAAGGAATGAAGCTTACTTCAATCTATATGTTTTCCGATATAACATATAATCGGGGGCAGTTTGAGCTTTTAAATTTTTTGATAATAAAACCGCTTCCTGGCCCACTGACGTCAAACGCAAAGACAAACGCACAAGAATTACGCATATTACACCACCTTACTCATGACCTTTGGTTTGGCGAAATTAATGAATTATCAAGAAACCAATTCGCGTAACTAAATTCCAAGAGTTATCACAGAGAAAACAATAGAAATGGTAATATTTTTTAATTAACATGACATATATATGGCACGCCAAATTCACAATCAAAGTACTGAAAGTACTGGGAAGCGCTAAGCATATTGATTTGAAATTCATCAGATTTATTTTGAATTTAAATTTCCTGTTGTATTGATTTTAAGCAATAGGTTGACAGTGTGACAGCGCTAGGGCGAGCACAGTTGTTTGGTACATAATCAATTACTAGTATGTGAGTTCTGAAAACTTCCCGTTTGATTATGAAATTCAACATTGTCTAATGCCTTTTTTATTTTAAGCATTTTGCATTTTCTTCCCCTGTCAAAAAATCAATCAATATCACATACATGAAATTGCAAGAAAATATTTCTCCGCGTAAAAATATTTTCTTTCCCCCATCGCTTTGTAAGAATCTATTAGAGGTAATATTTGCATATAAATCGTTATTTATTGGAAGGGAGATGGTAATCGCGTGTTCCGATGAAACTAAGAGTTTAAATGTAGCGATACAATGGCTGGAAAATGTATATTTTGAAATAAATTTGAACACTTGAAAATGTCGCTAAAATTCCTATCATTTGTGTGCAACACTGCCTTCTAAAATCTTCTGGTGATCGTTTTTGATAACAAATTCATTCCGCGTTTACGAGTGTTTCAAATTGAAGATTGACATCATGTTTGTAACATCGTCATGTGATAAAACTGTAAATGAAATGAACATCCGTAGAATTTTTGTCAGATACATTTAATAGGTAAATAAACATTTGAGTATAAAAATATTTTATTTATCTTTCGATGCTATCCTTTGATCTCTGATTTTCAAATACATGATTTATGCCGTATTCGCAGTAACATTTGTTTTGACATCACGATATGTTTAACTCATTTGTAAATAATACTTTTTTTACAATATTTTTTTTTACACTTTTCTTCTTTAGAATTAAAAAAATTCAGTTAAACCCTTTAAAGCATTTTTTGACCATTGTTAAAACGATTTAAATGCTTCAATATTTTTACGGACGCTTGATGCTTAATACCATTCTTTACTTGTGTATGTATGATCTTCACTACCATGCAAAACATGCTGAGAGGAGAAACATATCTACGGCATTGTTGTGCTAGTTGTAAAGGAATACTGAAAATAACTGATCATAATTTTTCTGTTATTTCAATGATAACTTATTCAAGAGACCAAGAAAGAAAATATATGCAAGTATTAATCTCAAGTATTAACTAGTGCTAATTGTAACGGGGACCATAACAGATGTTCCCCAAACGCTCCCCAAATCCCTTTCTGTGCCTAATTCCTGTAAGACACTTTTAAAAATATGATCAGTACCGAATAATTTCATCAAAAAATAATAACGGCTACAATGCTATCAACTACATGTATACGTCATTTAATGCATTGTACGCGCACACACGTGCATGCACATGCAAGATGATGATGGCATGTTGTCTAAACAACTAAAATATCTAAATATCGAGAGAATAAATAAATAAATTCTTTACAATATAAATTTTACTGTTTTTCAATTATATTGGTCATTTTGCGTATTTCACGCGCTCCCGCACGTACATACATGCATGTTCGTGCATTCATTTTGATAGTACCATAATGTAGGAATGTATTATACCTATTCATATTCTAAATTGTATCCCGTTTCGTTGAAAATTAAGAAAGTTGTAGACATTTAAAGTTTCAGCCAATCAGATTGCAGTACACGTGCATGCGCATGCTTTTCATGATAATTCTTATATATCATGCTGTAGATCTTTTTTAGTGTGTAACCATGTTTAAAATTCCAAAGTATTTTGTCGAAAAACAAGAAAGATATTGAGACTTTATTTTCAGAAAATCACATGCATGCGCTTGAGATCTTGCTATTTTGACCATGTCCTTTTGTCTAAGCTTCTAATATGTCCTTATATTATGAGTTCCAAAGCATTTCAGCAAAAATTTAAATAGTTACGTCTATATCAATAATATTGGACATTTCTTGTGTTGCACGTGCGCGCTCTTGCAAGCACACGTGCATGCGCATGCTTTCATGATAATTTTTAAACATCAGGCTGTTGATCTCCCAAATGTATTACTATGTTGAAAATTTCAAAGGATTTTATTCAAAAACAAGAAAGATATTGAGACTTTAGTTTCAGCCAATCAGAGCAAAGCGCAAGTGCATGCGCGTGAGATCTTGCTATTTTGACCATGTCCTCTTGTCTATGCTACTAATATATCCTTTTATTTTGAGTTTCAAAGAATTTCATCAAAAATTGAAAAAGTTACTTCGTTCGGGGCGACATAATGATAATTAGAAACAGAGTAAAGACAATATGTTCCCCAACTTCGTTTGGGGAACATAATACATGTAATAAATTTTCATGAATTCATGAAGATATACAACATTATTTTATTCCTGTCCATTGCTAAGAACGTTAATCAAAATTTTAGTTTTTTTCGCCATATCCTGCACACTACACACAATTTTAAATTTAAAGCACACTATTCCGAGAAATAAGTTAAACTATTTGAATGGATTCGTTGAAAACACAACCACCACATGCCCTACATGCCTGTACAGCCACAGAAACTGCCTTTCCTTTCGAATTATTTACATAATGTTTTACCCATATGATACAATTATAGAGTACAACACAAGTAAAGACATTAAAAAAGACAGTCCATGAATGCATTGCAGTCTGTTACTATATAATTGATACTTAGATGCGAAAATAAATATCACTGATAGCTCTAGGCATGGTGCAAGGTGTTAAAAGGATGGCTTGTTTTAGTAACATTGCCTGATGTAAGGGTCTAGAAGGAAAAAAAATAGTTTATATGGATATAAGTTATAAAGAAAACACCATATTATGTAAGTAGTGCATTGTTAATCAATTTTATTTTTTTTAATACTGAATACTAGTAACTCACTTCCAGTTTGAGATTTATAAAACTTAACTATTAAAATCCCATCTGATTTTTCAATTATGTATTTATTCACTGTATTACATGTACATGATAAATAATATCAATTAAGTATTGCGCAATAGATGCAGCAATTATTAGCTACATGAAACAAAAGTAATGTGTGCCTACGTGATTTAAATGAACTACAATGTATAGAGAATAGCATGATAAGAACTGCTTTTACCTACTAACTGTGGAATATTTCTCTACCTCACTAATTGCTTCCTATTATTAGAAATGCACGTAACACACTAAAATAGCAGGAGAGAATCAGGGATTTCCAGTTGCATATTTTTAGAATAACAAGAGGACTTATCCAACTGGCTTATAGTGGCGCTGGATCGCGAACGGAAGTAGATTTACGCTGACAGAAAGCGCTTAGCGCTTAAAAATTAGCCAAACGTAGTTTCACAGTCGATAAACTAGGTTTATCGATTGTGAACTATAGTTTACGGACTGTAAACTAATACATCTGTAGTATAGTTAACAACGTTTATCTATATTTTATATCTGTAAACCATAGTTAATGCGCCCCAGATAGCAAGACTATGTTGGGCCAACAATGGCAAAAGGTTGTATGGTTGGCGTTGGGGGAACAACGTTGGGCCAACGTTGGACCAATGTCACCATGCCAACCTCCTCGACCATGACAAAATTCCTATGTTGGCCCAACGTTGGTCCAACGTTAGCAACTTCCATTCACTTTACTTCCCAAGGAAGGAGGGATGTTGATGTTGGCCCAAAGTTGGCCCACTCTTTGTAATACACTCTTAAAGAAAGTGTCTTTTAAAGTTGGTAGTAGTATGTTGGCCCAACGTTGGCCCAATGTTTGTAATACACCTTTAAAGAAAGTGTCTTATCAAACTGGTAGTAGTATGTTGGCCCAACGTTGGCCCGATGTTTGTTATACACCCATAAAGAATGCGTCTTATCAAGTTGATAGTAGTATGTTGGCCTAACGTTGGCCAAATGTTTGTAATACATCCTTAATAAAGTGTCTTATCAAACTGGTAGTAGTATGTTGGCCCAACGTTGGCCCAATGTTTGTTATACACCCTTAAAGAAAGTGTCTTATCAAATGGGTAGTAGTATATTGGCCCAATGTTTGTAATACACCCTCAAAAATGTCTTATCAATTTGGTAGTACATTGTAGTATGTTGGCCCGATGTTAGCACGAGTGTTTTTCAAAGATGGGATATTTATATTGGGCCAACGCTGGCCCAATTATTATACTGCCAACTAAAGATGGTGTCAATTTTAGCTGCTGAGCTGACATTCTATGTCCATGCTTTTAATTGGATTACTGTTTTTGTTTAGATCTGATATATTCAACATTTTAAATCTTAACTTAAGTGATCACAGCACCAAAGAGTGTTTTATTATATTTTTTGAATTGTGCACATGCATGATTATTTATCAGAAATAAAACCCTTGAAATTATGAATTTTTTCATGAGCGTTGTATTGATGAGAATTTAAAGAAGACTGAATACGTTCTCAGGAACAGGATGTGAATGAAGCCTACATATACATAAATCAAAATGACACAGCTTTATAATTAAATTGAAACAAAAGTTAGGCGTTCGCTATCACGTGACCAAACTGTGGAGTGAGCTGTCAGATTCAATTGCTCACAGGTGGTGATAATGCAGGACAAGCAAAAAGAAGTGAAATTTAAATTTGTGGATTACACACTTGCTATACAGCTGCATTTAGAAGCGATGTAAGTATATTTATTCTTATTTATTCAGGTTAACTGTTAAAATTGATTCGGAATATTCATTCTTGTCATGTTTTTGCACACAAGCACGGTAAGTTAAGGTTAAATAACATCTTTTAAGTTGTTTCTATCTATCTAATTCTTAACTGTCTATTACAGACACGATTGTAACAAAGAAATTCAGCCAGAGACTGCAAGGAAAACAAATGTTGTGGCGGTACACGTAATTAACAATGAAATCGAAGACCATGCATGCATAAAGAAGTGTATAAAGTATGAGTCCGTATGACAAAGATCAAGATGAAGAAAACGGGAGGCGACGAAGGGACGGAAAAAGAGCGGGAATACAACAAAAGGACTGTAATAAAGGAAGTGAGCCCTGATTTAGAACTTTTAATTGATAATTTTTCATAATTTACCTCTGTTGTCTATCTTAAAATTTATTTTGTAAATTATGATTGAATTGATGTATATAAAATATTATCACAGTGAATCATTAGTAATGTTTTTATTGGACATGTCCATGTATGCATTATGAATGCAGATTGAATTGTGTATTAATTATTTTAAACAGTCATAAATTAGGTTTATGTAAAGAATCACTTAACCAATTGCAAATGTTTCTATGTAATAACTACGTTGGCCCAACAATTTGCCATCTGACATTGTATGTAAAAAAAAAGGGTCAACATTGGGCCAACCTAACCAACCAGTTGTTAAGGTTGGCTGTTCGTTGGCATACACTAAAAACTACATTGGCCCAACAATATGCCATCTGACATTTCAACATAGGGCCAACGTTGGGCCAACCTAACCAAACAGTTGTTAAGGTTGGCTGTTAGTTGGCATACACTAATAGCTACGTTGGCCCAACAATATGTCATCTGACATTTCAACAAAGTGCCAACGTTGGGCCAACCTAACCAACCAGTTATTAAGGTTGGCTGTTAGTTGTCATACAATTATACCAACGTTGGCCCAACAATATGCCAACATGTTGGACCAACGTTGGGCCGATGAGCAAAATTACCGTGGGCCAACGTAAGGTTACCAACAGTGGGCCAACGTTGAAAAAATAATTGGGCCAACGTTGGCCCAACTATGTCTTGCTATCTGGGCGCTATGTTCCCACTATCACGATTTGCGCCACGATTGAAATCGGGGACTGGAACGTGGACAAATCGTAGTGATCGTATCCAACCGAAACAAATCTTGTGTTCACTCGTGGCTATCGTGTTGATCGTGAATATTTTTGACTGTCAAAAATTTTTTCTACAATTAACACGATTAGAGTTTAATCGTTATCATCGCATCAAATCGCATTACATCGTAACTAACCGATCAGCTACATCGTAAGTAAACGCATCTAATCTGGCTTTCATATCGTGATCAACGGGATCGATCTTGGACAGAACAAACATCCCGCTGAGTGGCGATTCGTTGCGATGTCCCGCGTTCTGTCACTATCTGTGACGCTTTGCGTGGTCCTACTGCTCACGTGCTGACACGGTATTTTCCCGCTCAGAGACGATTTGATACGGACGTATGAGAGTAAACGCCATTAGACACGAGTATTAACGCTTTGTTGCAGACAATCACGCTATATTACGAGTACTTAAGCTAACAAAAATAACGGGAAAATTGAACGCGTTTCTCTCCCGATTGAAAAAGAATGTCTGAGTTTTGGAAAAATATTTTGAAGATGCCACCTAAAATAGGTACAAAAAAGGAAGAGGGGGGGGGGATTCTTTGTTCTTCTGAACCTGAACCCATTCGATCAGAGGCAACATCGGTGAAAAAAATAATAAAAAGGTAAGAAAACAATTATACTGCTGCCTTTGCTCTACTTTGACAGCAATAATATATGACCATAGTAACAATACAAACACCAAGTTCATGACGTTATTATTAAACCCCACTTCCACCATTATTATTGATTGTATGTTTATGTTTTGTTGACTTTTTAATAGATAAAATATAATGGACTCAGTATAGCCAGATTTTTATATGTCTGTCGGGGTACAATCGTAGCTCAAAGCGTGTTCTATCTTGATCCTGATCGTGAAAGACATTGCAATGAACGTGTTATTCTATCGTACATTAGCGCAAGAGTGCGCGATGAACGTATTATATCGTGAGAGTACGTATTAAAGGTTTGTTCCCGTTTTGCACACATTTGAATTACAGTTAATTAAACTAGAGGTACTGTGAGCAATGAGCTCACTAAATGATACCCCCCGCCTCCCATAATGTCGATGTGTTGCTTTATATTGTTTTACGGTAATGTGTAAAGAGGAATAACTCGTCCCGTCAAATGTTATCCAGAAGATTCTATTATGTGACGTCATAGGTAAACAAAAAATGGCAATGTCCATGTTTTGCTCTGGGAAACCTAAAATACGTGTCGAATAAAAAAGTAAAATAGGAGGTGCACAATGGCAATATGTAATGAAGATTCTGTGAAAGTTTCATTCAATTTCACTCAGTGGTATAAGAGGAGTTGCGGATAAGAGAAAAAGCGTAACAGACGGACGGACGGACGTACAGACGGACGGACGGACGGACGGACGGAAATCCCGATCACTATATACCCTCCCGCTTTTCAAGCGGGGGGTATAAAAATGTGTGAAGAACAGGAATTTGACCAGGTGAAATAATTACTTAATTGCTATAGTCTATACCATACTTAGCTTAATAGTAAGTATGTGAAAGGTGAACTTATAGTGAAAAAATAAGAGAATAAATTCAAAGTTAATGTATTTGATTATCTGATGATCTTATTATAACATCTTCTTGGCTTGGGCGTTATTTTCAAATTTCTTCTTATTCACTATTTTCTTTACTACTTAGTATATGTTATATCTTTTAATTCATTTAGAATTTTATCAAGATTGAAAAGTACGTATTTTTTCTTCAAGAAATTGGACTTAATAATAAATAATATTAAAAAATATTAATAATTTATTCAATAAAATCAAATATTTTCCCTTTAATATATATAGAATTTTAATGAAATGCTTATGAAATTGTATTAAACCTCGCAAGAATACATTTAGCTAAATCAGGTATTCACAGGTAAATCCAGGTAAATCCTAACCAGAAATCAGACTATAATTGCCATCAAAACACACTTCACACCTGTTGTTCTATACTAATTGCTAAATGTGTGCAAAACGTAGGGGATCCTTTCTAATCGATAACTCGGTTCGTGATATTCGTGTCAGATCGAGGTCCTTTTTCGACTAAATCTTGATAATCCTATTGGAACGTAATTTATCTTATCCGAACGATAGTCAGATCGTCAGAGATCGCATCACATGAAATTTATCCATCGTGGCCATAGCGCATAAAAGCGTAACGAAACGTATGAAAACGCACCTATACGCATCTCTCTGTATCTTGGCATAAAATTCAATAAAAACTCTGCGATCAACTACGATTGATCTATCGTGACGTTCGTAACTGACCGCACGACAGTAGGAACGTAGCATAACGCGAAAATTTATGTTTCTCAACCGTAATTAAACTATACTTAACACCGAAAATAATCATTTGCGATTGCAAAACATAGATTATCTGATAAATACAGTTTCACGATTGCAACTCTTATCTATAGTTAACGATCTGATAAATATAGTTTCATGATTTTTGAAACTATGATTTAAAAATCTTAACTATAGTTTACCATGTTTACGATTGTAAATTATAGTTTACAGACATGAATCTACGCATGTTAATCAACAAAATCTATTGTTAACGTTTTATTACAGACAGATAAACTTAGATTAGCATTCGTAAACTCTAGTTAACAACCGTTAAATATAGTTTTACAGATGAAAACTATAGTTAACGAATTGTTAACTATATAGTTCAAGGTTTGTAAACTATAGTTCCTGTATGAATTTAAAAGGCCGACCCCGCCTGGAATATGGGTGGAATTGAGCAGGAATTGGTAAATTCCGGGTGTACTTAAGCTTCAGAGGCGGAGACGGAGTTTTCGAAAGCTACGCTTCAGTAGAAGAGACTTCTTCCAGGCGTCATTTCTAATTTCCGGGCGTCAATTTGCAAGTTTAGATTTTCCGAACGTAAAATGGCAGGAAAACAGAAACAAGGAGAAGTAAAAGCCCCTGATTAGTCAATTTAATAATCAATTAAGGGTCATTTCAAACAGGAGGTTAAGTTTAAATTTGATCATGAAGGAGGGAGTTTAGCGTGAGCAAGTGAAATAGGAAATGCAGATATATCAATGTTAAGGCTTTTACGCTTCTTCTGGATGAAACAGTTTCTGCTGGTAGGTGTGATAATTAATATCTGGTTCCTATTTGAGTAATTTTGATTATGATTATGTACAATGATAGTTATAACTTGCTGACCCTAAACTTAATTTAGATATTTTGAGTTTCCTTGCACGCATTCTGAAAAATCTGACAGAGGGGGGCATGTTCTTCTGAGGAACTGTAAAGTACTGAGTAAATGAGGAACCACAGTGTACTGATCGAGTAACTTGTTTTAATGTCATGATTATTAAAGTGATAAAATGTACCAGTATTTTAAAAAGTTAATTGAATTCTTTAACACACTCGATCATGGTGAGTCTCAAAATATTGAAGCAAGTTTTATGAATTATATTTCTATATGTTTATGACCTGTCATTATGTTTATTACAGTTCAAAAAGCTAAAATTTTTGCTTTAACATTTTAAATCATAACCTAAATGTTTTTCCTCAAGGTCAACATGGTAACTATATAGGTTTTTAGGTCACAAAGTATTATAATTCAGTTTCACGATTCATATTAATAGCACACATAGATTTACTGATTCACGCTAAAGAAGTTGATATTATGTGTTTCTCGTAATGCCCCCCCCCCACTTTTTTTCCCAACATTACCTTTACTATTGAAAATGTCAATTGGAAGGTTGGTTGCCCCCCCCCCCCGTTCTTACTTCGGTATAGTGATATCAAGGAAATTTAGTATTGCGTGTTTAAAAAAAATTGGAAGTCAAAGGA
>PRKT01000905.1:46716-69079 GCA_003671525.1 Saccostrea glomerata | reverse complement strand
CCCCCCCCCCCCACTTTCAAAAACAATGCTAAGTGCCTGTACATGCATCTGTTCATGATTCATAATTTCATTTCAGTGTACACGTGTATTTACTAGCTATAAACAAATAGTTTTTTTTTTGAAATATGTATGTTAAACAGGTTAAGGAAATATTTAAAATAGTGTCACTGTTTCCTTCTCTTGAACGAAAACATGAGAAGGAAGTATTTCGGGAAAATATTTTCCTACCATGTCAATGTCTAAGTCACACAAATGTTTTCTTTCAAGATATCATGCAGTGAAGTGTGTAGCTTTTCTATAACACTGTTGTGTTTATCAACGTCAAAGGTCGGGGGAAAACAGGGTGAAAATGTAGAAACAACACTTGAAAAATCACGCATTCATCATGATGGAAGAACATCAAAGGCTGATTAACAATGCAGATGGTATTTTTTTTTTAGTTTTCCAACAAAGTTCGTGTCGATAATCATCGAGTCTCACCACTGTTCACTCTGTCAGTCTGTGTCTTTTTTACAGCTGTTTAATTAAACCATTTCAGCTGGATTTTGTAGATCTCCTACAAAATTTCTTGCATGATTACAATCTTTTGAACCACAGGAATTTGTTATTATCTAAATGTCTCTCTAATGTATATATATATTTTTTTAAAATGTCTGAATATTGGGTTACATAAATTGCCTATGGTTGCATGCATGCTTCTGTATAGCCTTGTAAAACAGTTATGGAATGGCTACTCTGGAAATATCAGATTATGGTTCCTCTCTGTCAGCGACTTCGCCATTTGCTATTTTTGCCTATCCCATAACTGTAGTGTATGATGTTTAGTGTGTATCATTGTATGATATTTAGCTGAAATTGATCTTTGAGCAAGTTAGCTAAGATTTTATTTAGCGCATTTCCTTATTTTTATTTATGTCTACATGTGCAAGACATTTAGCATTGTAGATGGATTAGCAGAAGTTACTTTTCACTAAAAGCGCTAAAAAAAATACACAGCTAAATGTAATACACTTACAGTATTTCTTCTATGGACTATTAAATGAGCAATCCAAATCAAACATTGTTTAAACATATTGCATCTTCTGACACAGTTTTACTTTCTATGTTTCACTGCTTCTCAGATGGATCTTTACGTGAATCAGAAGAAACTGTTTATGAAGACGCTATCAAGCAGACAGGTAAATTTTTTTCTGATTATTTATCATGTTTATTGATGTTTTAGATAATACACATTATGCAATAGAAAAGATACAATGCAGAGTTCTTGAAATCTTTCAGTCCTGTCGGCAAGACCGATAAAAACAACCAAGGACCGATAACTTTACGTTCTGTGACAGTCCAAATGACTGGTAGATGTTGAGAGAGCAACTTGCGAAAATCTGACTAAATTTCGTTCGAATTCCTTGTAACCTACCAATCATAATCTGTTAAACGCTTTTCAATATCTTGTAATGGCTTCTTTGATGAACGCAAGTACCAAATTATGATTAATTAAATGTTTAAACAAGTTTGTTGACGGCGCTGAGGTAAGCCAGGTGAGAAAATCGAACTAGATTAAAACCTTTTGAAGAAAATCGACCTCCCACGAGAATTTAACAAAAATTGTTATACAATCAAATTGGCATGGAGTGTGCAGTGTGTATTGATGCAGGGTGCAAAATGTATTGAGAATAAATTTCAAATACAGCTTTCATCTTTTTATTGATTATTTTTTTTTTGGACTGATAGAAATCTGTTTGGACTGACAAACTTCCCATGCCAGTCAGTGCAAATGACTGACAGCGGAAAAAAGATTTCAAGAACTCTGCAATGTAAGGAAAAGATCGGAGGCTTTATGAATAGATTGTTTATTTTTCATTCAGCATTTCTCAGGGTTCACTTGATGCTCGCGTTTGCACTCTTTTCACATTTTACATTCATTCACCGTTCATCAACCATTCACAAAGATGTGTTCAGCATTCAAATATCTTTCACTCAGCATTCCCTCTGCATTTGCTGACTCTTTGCTCACCATTTGCTCACTGTTCAAGTGTGAAAGTAAAACTTTTCAGGGACTGTAAAAGCTCTATGTTGCCTTAGCTTTTATTGATAATACAGGCAGAGATAATTCACACAACCAGACTTGTTTAGAAGGCCAGATCTGAACTACATTTTGAGGAGGAGTGACCAGGTTACAGGTTTTGGAGCAGGTTTATTCTGTTTATTAATTTAAGCTCTACCTGGGTCAGATGAAAGTTACATGTACCAAGCTTGCATTGGGTTCTGCATCTGACCCACTTTTAATAAGTGACCAGACTTAAGTTTTTGGAAGAGATCCATTCAGTTTTCTGTAAGCCATACCCTGAAATGCTTGCATAGATGATACATCTAGTAGGTACATGTATGCAAAGTTCAAGATTTGGTTCACATGCTGAATCATACTTTAAAATCTAGCTGATTGAACAGAAATGAATGGAACCCAGCATGGTACTCCATTTCCATATATAACTAAAAATCCTACCAGATCCAAGTCATTCTTTGACTACCTTAGTTTATTTTTAGCAAGTTTTATACCATGATAATGATTTTTTTCTGTAGGCTATGGCAGGTTTCACTGGTTGGTCCTCTTTCTTTGTGGGTGGGCTGTATCAAGTGATGCCATTGAAGTCCTCTCTGTGTCCTTCATGCTGCCCTCAGCACAAAAAGATCTCAAAATGTCCTCAGAGGACAAAGGCTGGCTTAATGCTATTATTTTTGTTGGTAAGTATTCAACAATTCAGTCTCTCTGAAATCATTTTGAGGAAATATTTTCTTGTGTGTTTACTGAAATTAAGTTTTAGGGTTTTTCATCAACATATTTTAAAAAAGGTGATTCATGTAAATTATTTCTCACGTGTCATTTAAACTAAATTCTAAATGCTTATTCTAATTTATATGGGTGAAATATCACTGAATTAGCACAAAAACCCAGATTATTTTTTAAATCATGCATAATATTTCTATCTTTCAAAACACATGTACATAAATTTTACTGAGAATTCATCAAACTAGAGGTACTGTGAGCAATGAGCTCACTAAATAATACCCCCTGCCTCCCATATGAATATAATGGCAGTATCCATGTTTTGCTCTGGAAAATTCAAAACATATGTCAGATCAAAAAGTAAAATAGGAGGTGCACAATGGCAATATGTAATAAAGATTCTGTGAAAGTTTCATTAAATTTCCTTCATTGGTATGAGAGGAGTTGCGGATAAGAGAAGGGTACCCCAAAGCGTAACAGACGGACGGAATCAACGATTACTATATACCCTCCCGCTTTTCAAGCGGTGGGTATAAATATACTTAATATCATGTGATTGTGTTTACCAGGTATGATGATAGGGGGCTACTTCTGGGGCTCTCTAGCGGATCACCACGGTCGTCGTACGATTTTGTTAGGTTCGCTGACTGTGAACGGACTCGGGGGACTGGTCTCCAGCACATCTCAGGTCTTCTGGTTGTTCCTGTTAGCCAGATTCATAAGTGGTATAGGGTATGCTGATTTGTATTAAAAAACTCACTGAAATAGGAACTTAAGTAATTAAAACTATTATTTTTTTTTTTTCAGGCTCAAGTTCATGCTACAAAGATAAGATGTAATGAAAATGACAGTGTTTTTATTCATTTTCATCTTTGTTAGAATTTAGGCACTCTTTAGAAATTGTTTGTTGCCCTCTCCCAAAACGACTGCCTAAAAATGCCCTACTCAAAACTTTTTAAACCTCCAGGAAACAATTATGCATTTTGGAGAATAGATTATGAAAATTTGACAATGATATTAAAATTTTCCAGGTAAATGACCCATTTCTTTTCACTCTCAGCAGGTAGAGGGAATACAGACAGTATTTTAAAGTAGGCCTTATGAATATTTTTATATATTTATTTTTATGAACAGGGTAGGAGGAAGCATACCTGTGATATTTTCATACTTCACTGAATTCCAACCAAAGGACCGGCGAGGAAGAATGATCAGTGCCTTAGCCACATTCTGGATGTTTGGCAACATTATAGCTGCTGGTTAGTGTCAAACAAGTTAATGTTCCATGTCAGTATTGTAGAACAAAGGAAAAGACTAGCAAACTTATTAAATTGACCCTGTAAAATTTAGGAAAATGTTCGCATGTTTATTTGTAAACAAAATAGTGCCTGGATCATGTAGCGTATTAAATGATTTTCATTCAAGGTTACTTTAAATCCATACAGAAAGGACATTTTTTTAAAATTCGGATTAGATTATTTTTTAACGTAGCTATGTGAATATGAATACTGTAAATCACTTTTTATTCTTGAGAACTTTACGTGAGTCAATGAGCTTGCTAAAATTTCATTCTTGTGTATAAAACTTTTTTCTTACGATTTTTAGCTCACCTGAGCCAAAGGCTCAAGTGAGCTTTTCTGATCACATTTTGTCCGTCGTCCGTCTGTCTGTCCGTCCGTCTGTCTAGCTGTCCCTCCGTCTGTAAACTTTTCACATTTTCGACTTCTTCTCAAGAACCACTGGGCCAATTTTGACCAAACTTGGTACAACGCATCCTTGGGTGAAGGGGAATTTAAATTGTTAAAATGAAGGGCCAAGTCCTCTCACAAGGGGAGATAATCAAGAAAAGACAAAAATAGGGTGGGGTCATTAAAAAATCTTCTTTTCAAGAACCACCGGGCCAATAAGGCTGAAACTTATATGGACGCACCCTGGGATAGTATAGATTCTAAATTGTTCAAATCATGACCCCCGGGGATAGGGCGGGGCCACAATGGGGAATCAAAGTTTTACATAGAAATATATAGGAAAAATCTTTGAAAATCTTCTTCTCAAGAACCACTGGGCCAGAAAAGCTGAAACTGATGTGGAAGCACCCTGGGGTAGTGTGGATTCTAAATTGTTCAAATCATGACCCCCGGGGGTAGGGCGGGGCCACAATGGGGCATCAAAGTTTTACATAGCAATATATAGGGAAAATCTTTGAAAATCTTCTTCTCAAGAACCACTGGACCAGAAAAGCTGAAACCAAGGTGGAAGCACCCTGGGATAGTGTAGATTCTAAATTGTTCAAATCATGACCCCGGGGGTAGGGCCACAATGGGGAATCAAAGTTTTTCATAGAAATATATAGGAAAAATCTTTGAAAATCTTCTTCTCAAGAACCACTGGACCAGAAAAGCTGAAACCAAGGTGGAAGCACCCTGGGATAGTGTAGATTCTAAATTGTTCAAATCATGACCCCAGGGGTAGGGCCACAATGGGGAATCTAAGTTTTACATAGAAATATATAGGAAAAATCTTTGAAAATCTTCTTCTCAAGAACCACTGGACCAGAAAAGCTGAAACTGATAAGGAAGCACCCTGGGGTAGTGTAGATTCTAAATTGTTCAATTCATGACCCCTGGTGGTAGGGCGGGGCCACAATATGTATTACAAGGGGGAAATCTGGTAAAGAACAATATGACAAAATATTCTCAGATGAGCGATGTGGCCCATGGGCCTCTTGTATAGAGGAATAACAACAATACATGAAAATTTTGTCTTGCTTATCTGGAGTCAATGTTTATCTCGGGAAAATAAGGTGTTGCAAAAATTTTGTGATCTACAGTATACCTATATACAATAATGTTCTGCGCTTGAAGATTTCTTACATATTTAATATCATCTTTTCTAGCTTCTTTTATTTTGCACATTATACATGTAATGTCATAAGTGCTCTCTATTGCAGGACTGGCGTGGTCAGTTATACCACTAGATATAGGATACACCAGTCCTAGCTTTAAGTACAATAGCTGGCGGATATTTGTTGCCCTGTGCACCATTCCTAGTCTTTCTTCTGCTGTGTTCTTCATCTTCATGCCTGAAAGTCCGAAGTTTCTACTCACAGTTAGTATATTAAACAGATAATGCACAAAAAACATCAATAGCCAAGATTGTGCAATAAAATGTTTATATTTGTTGTTACCTGAGTGGAAATAATAAATTTATTGAGGAAATATTATTAACAAAGAGTAATAACCTTACAATAGAGAAAATACAAATTATTAATTCTTTTTTCATTCTTATCAATGATTTTAACTCAAATTTTGCTCCATGCTGTATTCTTAATTTGCTTAAAGATTTTTTTATCCATTGTTAGAAAATTGCCATAATTGAATGAATCCAATTCAGTCAGAGTAGAGATGCTAAAAATTGTTATATTTTGTTTCATAATATTTTTTTGTGCTGATTTAGGTTGGAGAGGACAAAAAAGCTTTAGCTATACTAAAATTTATACACAAGAAAAATAACCCAATGTCATCACCATATCATGTAAGTATGCATTACTCTGTGTATAGCAAATAATTTTATGAATTCATATTCACAATCAAAAGACTAATCTTTCACAGACAACCTAAGCCTTACAACTGATTTTAACAGTAGTTACTGATTTTTCCCAGGTAACCTCGGTTGTATTAGATCGGGACTACAAATCGGTGCATACCTCTAATAGCCAATCCACAGGCTGTGCTGCAGGAATGTCTAAAAACCTTAAAAATGTAAGTTACTCATTAAACCAAAATCTTCTTTCCAGAACATTTATTTGTTGTAGAAATGTAGGCATTAGAGAACAATTCTCTTTATACATGTAAATGAAAAACTGTACTTTATCTCAGTGTATGGAAAATTCTTGTCTTGACTCTGAAATTTATATATGCAAACACTTCTAATGACTTCAAGTAAGTTATTCCAATGACATTCTTGATAAACTTGAATTTAGCAATCACGGGTACTGTACTAGCTAATGTTTATTTTTACAGCTAATGTCTACCTCAGGTGTGCTATTTAGGCCTCCACTGCTCCGACTATCTGTCATTATGCTCATCATCAACTTCTCCCTGAGTTTTGGGTAAGTAGGGGTCTTAGTGGGTGGGGGTTAATAATGATTTTTTTTCAAATAAGGTCTGAACAGGTATTACATTCATGTAAAAAAAACATTATTATGTGGTTAGAGTCTTGTGAAAAAAAAATCTCAGATCATTGATCTTATGGAATAAAATTTTGTATTTGAGTGTTTGGGGATATCCAATGTTTGACACTTTAGTCAATTAATAGAGAAATATCACAGTATGCCGAAACACCCATGATTTTAATTGCAATTACTGTATCAAGGGAAATTTTAGCCCATTTAAATTTTGCCCCATTTGCCTTACTCACAAGTGGGTAAATTTTAGCTGCAGATCTGTAGCTCTCCGAAAAAATATATTGATAGACCGGAGAGCTACAGTGCCACCCATTGAAAAAAATGAATATGTATTGCGCACAAAAAAGTGCGCTCGGTTTTTAATTAATTCTTCCAAATTCTTACCTCAATTGCAAATAAGGAAAGATTTCAAAAAATTCCTTTATCTTCTATCAAGTACTCTCATAGTTGACATCTGAACGAAGCATATTGGACCGAATTATCTTTGAAACCAAAATGACAGTATAAATAAGTGAAATGTTCGATGATTACAATTATATCAGGGTCAGGAGGACTATTAACAACAATTATGAGGAATGTTTGGTTATGGAAACAGTGAAAGAATATGTTAGGAACACATTGTTAGTAATATTTTGAGATTACAGTTTTAAAAACATGGAGAAATAAATCGAGAACGGAGCGCACATTTTTGTGCGCAATAAATATACAGTTTTTTCAATGGGTGGCACTGTAGCTCTCCGTTCTATCAATATTTATTTTTTCGGAGAGCTACAGATCTGCAGCTAGGTAAATTTAAAATAGGAAAATTCAAAGATCTTATCTGTGAGGGCACAAATTTAAAATGTACAAAATTGCTTGCAAGTGTGCAAGGGAGAAAAAACACTGGGCCAAAATAAATAATCCTGTATACAGTAATTACTAAGATGAAATTTTTTTAAAAATATCTTCTAAACAAAAAATTATTAGGGTTTTACTACCTGTGGACACTTTCACTATATTATTATGCTACACAGACATATAGTTCATGTTCCCACACATTTAGTATCTATCTCTCTACTGTGTAGCTACTATGGCCTGTGGATGTGGTTTCCTGAATTGTTCAGTCGGGTGGAGAAGTATGGGGGATCTCCATGTGACCATCATGTGACAGCTCCTAATAAAACTGTCAATGCCTCCACAGATTTCCTGGGATCTGAGTGGATTTATTTCTCTGGATTTATGACGGCAGTCTCCAATCTGCCAGGGAATCTCCTAACGATCTTTCTCATGGATCAACTGGGAAGAAAATTCCTTTTAGGTAACCACCCTACCCCTGACCCCCACCCCCCTCACTCCCATCCCAGTTCCTTGTATGCTTAAAAGGATTTACGGAATGCACTTGAAGTTTTGTGTCACCACAACATTCATTGTCATGTACCAGAGATATAATGACAATAGTCAATAGTCCAGATTTTGTTATCAGTGCAAGTCTTTCATCCAATGAGTATATCAAGGCTTTAAGGTTAAAAAGTAACTTTAATAAGTCTAACTTTTTAATAATAAAAAAATTAATTTACATTATTGAAAACAGTATGTTTAATCCTATTTACATGTTCAGAGCTGAAAGATTTTTATTTTAGTGGAAAAAAAAAATATTTACACATTTAAAAACTGATGTAAGAAAAGAAAAAAACTTTTATATAAATCTATTAATGATCCCACATTTCTCTCTGATATATTTTAACAATATCCTTCAATATAGTCCCGATATGCTAATGATTGATGGCTTTCTGTCATAATATATTTTTTTCAGCAAGTAGTATGGTGAGTTCTGGAGTGAGTGTGTTCTTTATTCCACTTGTCAGAAATAAATGGGAGAATCTGGGAATCTCCTGTCTATTTGGAGCTGTATCAACCATAGGCTGGAACTCCTTAGATGTACTGTCCACAGAACTGTTCCCAACCAATGTGAGGTAGGCATGTTCTATACCTTCCTGTCAGATCAAAGTATATTGATTTGAGGGATTTTTGAATGAAAATTCAGAAACATTACTCCCCTCCCCCCATTATTTACATCTCTTGTTAATAGTTTCTAATTGCATTGTATATATATCTTAATGTTTTATATCATTCATGAATGCGGGTACTGTTCTAACTGCTTTTCTTGATACAGTGTCACATTCTTGTCCTATTTTACAGGTCTACAGCTATGGGTATACAGACAGGTGTAGGTAGACTGGCGGCCATTTTTGGGAATGTGATCTTTGGTGAGCTGGTAGATGTGCACTGCTCTGTTCCTATGATTATGGTGTCTGCGTTACTGGTATTTGGAGGGCTGTCCTCTATTCGCCTCCCCAGCACTGTTAGGGTGGACATTCACTGAAACTGTCATCTTATGTGTCGGTGTGTACTTTTTTATTTTACTTGGTGCATACAAAGGGATGCAAAACTTCGTAATTCTGTAAATAGATTTTGTCTGTTATGAAAACAGACAAAAAACATTGAATTTTTTATGTTTAACTGTTAATTTATTTTAAGTACTTTGAATTCTCGCAATCTTACATGGTAACATAGAGGGTGCAAATGTGTTCTGACAATTTGCTTAATTTTTATTACTGTGTTTAATGAATTTGATATCTGCATGCGGGTCATGTATTTATTTTAATGTTGACCAATCTTGTTTAAACTTTCATTGTTCTTCGTATGATCCAGAAGTGCTGGAGCACTGTTAATTTTTCAATTACATGCAATTGAACAGACTTAAGGTGCACTTCGACTGTCAATGTGACATTACTTTGTTTGATGAAAAAGACTGTTATTTACATTTTTCTCCACTGTTTATGCCTTCGAACTTGGCAATCTTGATTATGAATATATGCAAATTATAAAGCAAAATGATGTGTCAATTGTGATTTAAATACTCTTGATATGTACATAATTTATAACAGTATTTTAAAAGGGGGATCAACATACGTACATTCATTTTATTAAAAAAAGGGTATCTTGAAGCACATATTACTGTACATGTCATATTATTATATAATAACCAAATTTATGGACCATGATTTTTTTTTATTAGTGTCTCTCTTTGTTTTGGTATATCTTTTTTGTGTACATACAGTATACTATGTTGTTTTCCTTTGATTATTTACAATATGTAGCATACATTCTTGTTTTTATTATGAACAAGCATGTATTTATCACTAGTACATGCTCAAGAATAGAAAAAAATATTTTATTACATAGTACTCATAATAAATTGTTAAAAAAAAGAATGGTTCATTTATTTTATTTTAATCTGCCTTTATTGAATTGTAAGCCAAATTGGTTTAATGTACTGTTAGACAGTTGACAAAGTTGTTTCAATTTTTTTTAAGGTAACCATTGAAATCAGTTGTTTTAAATTATGTAAGTTGTGTAAATTTTAACTAAATAAGTAACCATTGTCCCATTTTAGTTTATGTTATACAATGATGTGTAACTTTATATCCCTTAACAACAGAGTTAGAGATAATATTTTTACATGTAGAATGTGTCTGTGTTAGTGGGTGGGTTAGTTTTTTCTTGGCCTGAAACAGAAGGACGTAATTTGCATCGGGATCAATGTGGAATGCTGCCTTAATTTATGAAAATGCTCTTTGCTAGCTGCAGATCTGTAGCTTCCTGTTCTGAAAAAAAATTAAGATAGACGACCAGAGAGCGACAGTGACAGCCATTGAATTTTTTTTTATTTCTCACCAAAACTTGCGCTATTCCTCGATTTATTTCTCCGAATAATTTTAAAAGAGGTCATCTTAAAATATTACAAATCGTATGCTCCTAACATACATGTATTTTTTCACTACATCCACAATAAAACATTCTCAAAAACCGCTGTTAGTAACCCTCCTGGGCCTGACCATACTTAATTTTGACTGTTTATACAGTCATGTTGACTGTCATCATGTTGACTGTCAAGGCATTTCGGTCCAAAGGACTTCAGACATAACGTGACATAAAACTTTTTTATGAAAGTAGTAAGAAAACATATCAGGAACACATGGTTAGTATTATTTTGTTATATACAGAAAAATTATTCGAGAATCATCGCACTTTCTAATTTAATGCCCTGCTTACTTTAAACTATTTCTGTTTTTTAGAAACCGTAGATGTATATTTGACATTTTAAGGCAAAATAATTTATTGAGCATTATTTGCATTAACTTCTGTAGATCTCCCCTTAAATTGCACCATTTGTATTTTTAAATTAAAACTTTTTCGTACATCACAGCAAATATTCATTGTCTGAAGTATCTGATTGGCGTAATTTCTTTATGACGTCATACCGTTATGTTCAATTGCCTATTATTCATAAGCAAAATTTATGAATTTAAGAATATAGCTGCGCAAACATTTGTTATCTAAATCATAATTTCACTACAATTTACGATAATTTATATTAAATGTTTGTTTCTTGCAATCGTGTATATATACCCTGTGACGTAATAATATACAATGTTATGACGTCACAATACATTCTTCTTACCAACAACAGCATGACAAAATGAAACACACCGAATCAAAGGTTGAAAAGACAGAGAGTATGGAAAGTGTGGATGGTAAGAGATATTTCAACATCGTTTACCACGAAAGCAAAGTCGAAAGTGAAGAATTGACCGACTGTGTTGTAATCTTTAATGGTAGCAAAGAATCGTTAGCAGAAAGCTCGCCATGTGATAAAGAGGAAGTCAAGGAAATGATCGAAGACTCTTCAAAAGCACAACCCGCCAGGGAAAAGGAAGTTCCAGAAGATTATTGCCTATCTTCAGACCTGAGTATGCTTGGTTCCGGTGCTACTTTTGGGCGAAAATCTGTTAATTTGTTGACCAGTAAGTCTGGATGTACCACGCCTCCACATGATTCTGAACGAATCGAAATTTGCAGTCAGGCCAAAGAAGTAGCTTTAGTAATTTCAGAATTGAAATCGAGAAATACAAGCCCGGTTTATGAAGATGGTTACAGGGAGAAAATGTGCCATTTAAACACCGGCAAAGAGGATGAACCAAGGCAAGAGGAAAATAGTAAGGAAATCAAATCTCAAGTGCCTAAGCAGCAGATTTTGCCCCCGCTTCCCAGAAATAATAATTCTCAAAAGCGCAGCAGTAAGGAGAGTTATAAAGGACCAAGGTCTAGGGATACACCAATGCCAAAGATGACAAAGCCAGTCAATAAAGTGAGGCCGACGCAGATCACAGATTCCTATTCATACGAGGATTCTGATGAGTCTATCGTTTCAATATCTAAAATACACACTGACAAGGCATCTCAGAGTACTGATATTGGTTTCTCTAGCCTGTACTTCAGTGAAGAAACACCTGAGGTATCGTCATCCTCTGATGGTCAAACTTTGGATAATTCCACATACACTTTCGTCACCGAGTCCAAAGAAACAACATCTACAGAGGAAGACAAAAGAAAGCGTCGGATACAGAGAGAAAAGGTTCAAAAACCCAAGCCTAAACAATCGCCAGACGTTCTTTCAATTGATCATAAGCGTCAACCAGAGATCGGCAAAAACCGTGTTCCGGTAGTGCTGAAAGCCGAGGCGATGTACCTGAACGGAGAACTTATGGTGATCGTGAAGGATGAGAGAAATAGTTGTCCCGCTGATGCTAATGTCAATATTACTGTTGTCCACGGTGCCTCGAAGAAAAAAATCAATTCCAAGTTTGCTGCTTACAATGCAGTACCTAGATTTCCTCGAACCTTGAACTGGGATCGCGATATTGTCAAGCATCGAGCTATGCGTCCTCCTTTTAACACGCATGTGGATCCCGAGGCTGCAGATAGACACAGGCGCCATTATGGATTGGAATGAACATGATGTACACGTACTTGAATTGAATGAGTCTTTCGGTGTTTGACACAAAAATTTCAAAATATTGCTTTTTGGTATCTTTCATGCTAAGGAATTCCCATTCTCTATTGTCATATGCAATTGTAATATGAGCTGAAATTAATTTGTAATTGTTTAAAAGGTCTTATTTTAATTTCAAGGTTAAAATTGTTTAGTTTTAGCAAAAGTTGTAAATCTTTTTTGGATATATTAACATATTAATTTGGTGATGTGAAAATTTCCAAGTTTGAAATATGAAGGTGAATAAAGTATTATTATAATAATAAAGGATTCCCGTCCTGGTGTTATATACCGGTATAAACTATCATCCGTAAAAGTGGACCACTTTTATAAAGTCTAATCTTTACTGGATATTAAACGCAGATTTATCTGAATATTACATTCATTAAACAATAAAATGTTTTTCTTTGTTGAAGTGAAGATTAATGACTGTGATATCATCGGTTGAAGGGATGGGCGGATTACTATAGCATATTTTTGTCAAATTCTTTGAAAGTTAATTAGGTTAATAAAAATCAATTGGGTAATAGAGATCAAAATACTTGTATCGTCAGTTTCACGCACATCCTAAATTACATGGGTTACCGAGTTACCCTCGTACTAAGTATTACTTTCTCTGTTCAAGGCCGTCATCCATGCACTGTATTACTATTTCACTTGAGGAATCATCTCACAGTACAAAATGCATGAATTTCATTGCGTTGTTCCTCCCAAATACTCAGTATATACAATAGCGGTGCATATTTTCATCTAACTCAGGATGATAATTTTCTTGATTCAGGTCATGCAGCCTGCTGAATATTTATCAAAGACATCTCATGTAAACTATGATGGTTTATCCCTCCTTAAATGTGCAGTTTTATTCATTTTTATTTAACAGTGAAAATTTTGAAATTGTTCAAAATATTCTAGAATTACAATGTGAAAAATTTAATTGTATTTAAAACGACTGGTACATATAATGTTATCATAAGTATACAAGAACAGCTTGCTAGAACGATCAATTTCGAGATCTAGCAAAAGATTTGACAATTTTCATAATGGAACATTTTCAAACATAATGCTATTAGAAACCCAATCCGCGAGAATTATTCAATTAACATAAATTTGCTTAAATTAACTTTGAATTCAGAAACCTAACTTTAAATTATAACAAAACGATTGAAATCAGCGCTACTTTGTATCCAGTTTTTGATTCGTACCGTCAAGGTGACATAACTATTCAATCTATTCGACAGTAATGAGTATATTCTGGCGGGGGTATACAATGGCAACAGTAAATACTAGGGGAATAAGCGCGGACTTCGGTAATCAGATCATGCGCTATACTGGACCCATTCATTGTTTCCAAATAATAGATTACAGAAATTTTAAACTATTCAGTGTTAAAAGGGGCGTTTAAATGGCTTTGTCTTATTGCAAAAGCTGTTTCAATACAATAGCAGCGGTTTGTTTATTTTATTTTGGAATTTATTTGAAATTCTTGTATTGTGTGTTTGCAGAGGAGAACATTAAAAAATAACAATTTATCAGAGAGGATAGTATTGAACTAATATGATACATAGAGAATGTTTAATGGAAACTTTTAAATTCGATTAATTTATCATTTCAAGACTTCACCGTGTTATTTAAATTCGTCACATGGACCTCAATGAATGTGATTAAGAATTCCACTTAAACTTCGATCTTGGAATAGGATGGACACGAGTTAATTTGCAATTTGGAGACAGTTAAAATTCTATCATGGAATGGTGAACGCATGGAATCAATTTTGGTCTATAGTCAAGTGTCTTTAGTTTGCGCAGTGTGAAGATTTTAAAGTGATTAACACTAAATTAGCAATGGCTTTCCTGTGTCCAAGTCGAGTTGGCCGAGGCACTAAGGAGAAGAAAAGGAAAGGTAATGAAATTCTCTCTGTACATGCTGTAGAACTTTGGAGAACTTGTCTATGTATTTCCTTACTTTCAGAACTGTGTCTTCTTTCAAACGCTTTCCTTTAATGGCTTTATATGACACAATTGAGAGATATATCTTGAGCGCCCCTTTTAAAAGCTCTACCTGTCCATTTATAGTCATTATCATACAACGATTAAATAAGGATGTACACCAGGTGTAAGCAAACAGCACTTAGTAAATACTAGAACAAACTAACAAGGTGTGACTAATGGCCTTTTCCACATTTCATTTTCCATCCCTATGTTGCATATTGAGATTCGTATATAAATTTAAAATCCAAAATTGCTACACACACTGTATACTTTATCAAATGTTTATTAGCTATACGACTTCTTTTTCAGTGTCTTCGTCTCCAATATTCGGAAGAATCACAGGGAGTGACAGTGTGGATACCCTTGTCCGAGTCGGTTTGGAGAAACAGCACGGACTACCTCCCAATGCCAAAATGGTGGTCCTGCAGGATTTTACACCAAAGGCTGAGAGAGAAATGGAAGTCAAACGAGGACAAGAAGTATTCCAGCTTTATAAAGACAAAGACTGGAGCTATGTCATAACAGTGGATGGTCGGGAAGGGTTTATCCCAGAGTCTTATTGTTTGGGAGTATCCAACTCACCTAGCATCCAATCCAAACCAAAAAGCAAAGACTTGCCGTGGAATTCCGGCGAATACAAATCTTTTGATTCTTTCGACTCGGATTCTTTCTTTTCATGTACAGATGATTATGTAAATGACGTCGCAGACAGTGCACAAAACTCTGCTGCTCTTAATCCATTAAATGTAGTGGACTACCAGAATGTCGCCGTAACACCCGAAGTAAGACCATTCCGTAAGACCTCACATGGACACTTCATTGTGCTTTTTGACTTCACGGCTCTTGATGAGAACGATGTATCCGTGGAGCGGGCCGAACTTCTCGATGTTCTGAACATAGAAGACCAAGACTGGTCCTGGGTCCGTAGGGGTAACGGGGAAGAAGGATTTGTACCCAAGTCCTACATATGTCCAGTGGAACCACTCAAAGCTCAAGGTAAAAGATCTTTATTTTCGAAAATATTGGGCAAATATCATTGAAATCGCAAACACAATATATGTCAAATAACTTTACATTAAATCTATCCTTTATAGTCTGTTGTATTGTCTTGTATTCTTTTACTAGTACATGTACTTGGAAAACTTACATACCTATAATTTTGTTTCAGAAAAAATGTTGGCACTACAGAATAAACAGAAGCGAACAAGCACTCCGACAATACGTCAACCACTCCTTTCTAATCTTTCGCCAAGACGGTACTCCCAGTCAAGCGAACCTCCAGCGCTACCTCAACGAAATCCCCTACGGACTGCGGTGTTAAGAAGCCGCTACAACGAACTTGACCAAGAGTCAAATTATTCAGACACACAGAAAGAACAACATCGGTCGAACTCAGCAAACAAACAGAATGCCGATAAATTCTCGGTTTTAAGGTCCCCATTGGCAACATCAACAGGGGTCAAAAGATCTAGTTCCCCATCGAGAGTCTCTAGAAATTCAGAAACAATTTATCAAGGGGATGATTCCACTCATTCACCACCTTTGATTGTGTATGACAGACCCTATTCTCAAAGAGTAACAAATCGAACACCCTCTCCAAATTCACTTCCTGTCTACTCGGAAACAGCCAATCAGAACACGCGACAGCGTGCGCGGTCTGCTTCACCAGCTTCTTCTGTTGGTTACGAGAATGAGCGTTCAAAATCAGCCTATGGTACCAACGTTAACACCAATTCCAGCACCAATATTATCAAAAATACATTACTTTCTTTATCTGATCAAAATCTATATATGAGAAATAAACAAAGTGATGAGAGTGCCAACAAATACAATTCATACCAAAATTTGTCATCGGGAACTTACAGTGTAGCTAAGAATGAACACCCTGGTATTGACATCAGCAATTCACCAAATGCAGGAATAATAACTAACCAATCAAATTCCTTAGCACGTATCAATGACGCTAATGCAGGAACAACTAACCAATCCAATTCCTTAATACATTACAGCAATATCCAAATAGGGTCAACACATGATGAAAGAAATACGACCAATGGGAACCTCCAAACATTCAGCAAAGCAAGTTCCGAACTCGTGATGATGTATAATTATAATGATGAGAACCGAGGAGGACTGAATGTAAAACGGGGAGAACTTATTTACGCTAACGGAGCAGACCAGCAAGGGACAGACTGGCTCTGGGTGTTCTACCCTCAAACGAATCAGTACGGCTATGTCCCCAGGAATTACGTCAAATCAACACAATTAAAAACTACTCTATGATTATAAAAGTTAGATTTTGTGGAATTTTTAAACAATTTTGAAAATACGGGCGTCATATAATAAATCATTTTACTGAGATCGAGTTTTCTTGTAATGATGGCATTGATCTACATGCACATGCATGTTTTGTTCTTATATAAATCTGGCCCTAGACCATGACTCAAGTCAATTTTGTAATCTCCTGTAAAATGTTCATTAATTATTGAATAAATGACTAACTTTGAAAGATAATGAATATTTGAACAAAAGTTGAATTTTTTGCCCGCTTAACCTATCATGTCGTAAATTTTGAATTTACTAGGGGGAGGTAAATGCAAAATTTACAACATGTTGTAAAAATTTTGCATTTACCTCCCCCTAGTAAATTCTAAATTTACAACATGATAAATCTATGCAACATGTTAGTACAACATAACGATTTTGACATAAGATTTTCATGATCCCGGGGCTCGATTTCTTCATTCAAGATTCTTAAGGAATCACTGTTTAGTTAGTAAAGTATGCCAGGGCATCAACAATAGTGGGAAACATGGGATAATTTGCATAACGGGCGAAGCCCGTTTTGCATAAATTATCCCATGTTTCCAACTATTGTTGATGTCCCTGGCATACTATACTAACTAGACAGTGATTCCTTATATTTCCATTTCATTGTGAAATAAAATTGTAGATTTAAACTTTAAAAATGCAGACATAGATTTAAATTACACGAGGATTCCCATCCTAATTTCAATAGTCCTAGCCCACTGACGTCAAACACAACGGCAGCCGCACGAAATTTTCATGCATATTTGGCCTCCTTAGCGTGAGACTCAGAGACAGATACGCACGAGATTTGCATGCATACTAGGCCTCCTTAGCTCCTGACCTATCGACCTGCCTAATTTACATTCCGGCAGAATTATCAGGAAATCAACTCCGCTAACAATCAAAGGGTTATCGTAGAGAAAAAATTGAGAAATGGAAATATTAATAGTTCAACTCCACTTAATCTTCATTGTATATCTTCCCAATCACATATTTTATTTCATAAAAAAAAATACCAAGTATATGTATCTGAAAAATATTCACAGAATTCTGAATCACCCTTTTCATGACTCGTAATCCAAGATTTAGGGGATATGTAGATTTTGCCCTGCATGGCTGCTGTCTGCAAAAACTTTAACATTGACCATTACGTTTGCTTGGTTTTAGCTATTTCTTGTGACAAGACCTTTCATATTTGACCTCGACCTTTGAGTTTTACCCACTTTTGCTAAAATTTTCACAAATCAATTTACTTTAGTCATAACTTTGGAACCCTGATCCAAGGAGTCTGCAAAAACGATGATCCATGCAAGTCAACGTATTCTTGATTTCGAAACGAGAGGGGGGGTGGGTCACATCAACAAAAATTGACTGGCGATAAAGATACCAGCCTGGCCTCAAATCATGCATGCGCTATATTCTTGGTGAAATTCAAAATCCTTTAGAGATACTTACCCGGGTACCATTACATGACACTAACGAAACAAGAATCATTTCTGATAAAGATGTACATACACTCGGATCATTCCATTTTTTCATACCCTCGTAATCGAAGAATTTGGGGATATATAAACTTTGCCGTCCGTCTGTTTGCCCGGAATATCTTAACCTTACCCATAACATTTAATTGGTTGCAGCTACGGTTTTGATATTTCTTGTGAAAATACCTTTCTTTAGGTATCAACTTATTTGACCTTGACCTCGGAACTTGACCCACTTTTGCAAATTACCAAACTTTAACCTTTAGTTAGCAATAACTTTTAAACTATTGTTACTGGTGCTTTCATATTTCACATGTGTATTTAGCGCGACAAATCCTTCCTAGACCTTGACCCACTATTAAAAAACTTAAACCATGGCCATAACTTTTGAATAATTAGAAAAGGGCCTTCGTATTTGAAAGGTGTTTTTTTCTTTTTATACCAAAAATTTGAACTTTTAACCTAGCACTGTAGTTTGCCCTTTTAAAAATCTTAAGCATTGTCTTTAAACTTTTGAACAGTTGTTGCTAGGGCTTTTTACGTCTCACATGTGTATTTTTTGTGACAAGACATTCCCCCAAGTATCATTATATTTTTCTCTTATCTAGACCTTCAAAGAAAGAGGGCGTACAAGGCGTGGACAATCCCCCGCTCTGAGATAATGTTTCTCAATTTTCAAAACTCACGGAAAAGCTATATTTTCCTAAAATCGTGTTCTCAGTAATGTCATCTTCAAAATAGTTTATCATTTTAGGTTATTGAACGACTTATCATTTGACAATCTTTTTTGCAAAGTTGACAAATAAGCCGTGGAAAATGGGTTTACTAAGTCATAAAAAATTAAATTTTGAACATGAACGAGTCAAGTATCCATTCTTGATTAACGCTTAAATGATAGAAACGTAAATGTGAAATCCATTTCATTTGTCCAAAAACGGAATCTGGACCAATTCTATATGAAAAATCAAACATTTCTGGAAAAAAGTACAATTCGACAAACCCGTTCATTAAAATCACAGACAGACACCGAAAACACATTTACTTCTTAGCGTAGTGGTTAACGCGTTTGGTTTTGTGCCAATCCCTGCGCTATGGAGAGAGTTCGAATCATACATGACACTTTTTCTTTTTGTTTTCACATATTTGAAAACGTGTGAAAAATAGATTATTTACAAAATATTTAAACAATAAAGTACAGAATTAAATGTTTCAAAGATGATAATATAAATATTATTTAAAAAATATAACTTCAATTTCATGAACTTTTAGCATTGAGAAATGTCTTTTATCAGAGCTGGGAATTGTCCTCGCCTTGTACGCCTCCATTCTTTGAAATACTTTTAAAAGCATTTACCATATCTTTTGAACACTACAATACATGCTTGGGCTTTCAAACTTTATTGAGACAAGACCTTTCTTTAGATAACAACATTTTTGATCTCTTGATCTTGGAGTTTGATGAGCATTTGAGAAACTTTTAACTTTTGCTATAGGCTGCCTTACATCTGTTAACATATGCAATCCAATAATGAAAATATGGGATTTAAGGGAAATCATTCTACTTGTAGTAAACCAGAAGTGTCTCAATTTAAAAATACATAAAATTTGTATTTTACATATATTTATTTAATCCCTTTTTATTATTTATTAATTCTACAAAGTTTGCCTGATTAATCTAATTCCTCCCCCATTTCCTTCAGTCTCTCCTCTCCCTTTCTGATCAGGTCTTGTCTGTGTGCCTCTTTTTCCCGACTTTGAGCCTTTTTTGCGTCTTTATCCACCTGGATCCACTTAAAAGTGTTCGGCTTTGGCGGTGGTTTGTTAAGTCTTTCCGTAACCCTTTGTTGTCGTAGCACTTTCACATTTTCTAAGACTTCATAATCATTAATATTGTACTCTGACAAGTCTTTCCTGATCTCTTCCAGCCTTTTCTCCTTTTCCGCATAAAACTTCTCCTTTTCCGCATCGAGTTTTTCATAAACTGTTTGAATTTTTTCTCGAATCTTGCGACAGGCCTCTTCTCGTAAGTATTGTCGCATTTTCGCTCTTCTGCTGTTCACGTCTACGTACAGCGGATGGGGCTTGTACTTCAGTTCTAGTTCTTTCAGTAACCAAATAAATCTCTGGTAATCTGCCTTTCTTAATTTCTTCAATTCTTTTTGCCGACCTTGTATCTGTTCTTGCAATATTACTTTGGATACACCATCCTGTACAACATAAGACAATGAAATGTAACAATATCACTTTGAATAAGCTATCCTGAAACCATTTACACATTTGTATATTCAAAAACATTGTCGGGATTACCTACTTACATACATAGACTATTACACAGATCATGTATGATTTCAAGTCTGGATTTACACACTTAAACTAAACTAGTCTGGACTTCTTAACATGAATACCCACAAATATATTCTTTTATTGATGAAATCTCCTTTCGTCTTTCTTACCTTTTTGTTTTTCTGGCAATGTTTTAAAAGATTTCTGATCTGGATTGTTTTCTTTGCAACTTGAAAAAAAAATATGAGGAAAAATTACAGAAATTTAGTTCATTTGTTTTCCAACAATTCACTATATTATAGAAATGCACAATAAATTGGACATTTCCTAATAATTTTAAAAAATTCAAGAATTCACAGAAAGCTCAATGTTATTTATATTTTTTGCTGCTGTGGTCTTTTTTATAGCACAGCTTGAGCCAATAATGAATGAATTTAGAACCAACTATATTAGTAAACATTATCTTGTTCTTCTCATGGTATGAAAAATTAGGTGCATACAAAATGAATGTAAACAGAAAATAATTAACTTCTTACATAAGTAAATGGATTACCCGACTTTAAAAAAAATATAACATACTAAACAAAAGCATAAATAAATCTTACACTGAAGATAGTCTTTAGGTGACCTCTCTGTTCAAATGAAATATAAGTATGTAAGTAAACACTTACTTATCATCTCATTCTTCTCCCCGTATTTACAAATGTTGAGAAACTTTTCCTGCATTGTCCAGATTCTATGAGCCATTTTTTCTTGCTGCAATAATTTTTGAAAATTATTTTAGACTCATATATGAACAAAATAATAAACAACAAAAATTTGTTTACACTATTTAAAATTATGTTATTCGATAACATTTGAATAACTATATAATCCATATCTTGAATGGTTTGTATGAGTTTGAAATTGTCTCATTTTTTTCACACTTGGCATCTATAAATACTGTACATTTTAACATAATTACATTTAATTAATATGATGAATAAGATTTGAAAATATCTTACCCCATCTGCATATTCCACTGTGGTTACTTTTTTGTAATTGTCTGGAAAACTGAAATATTTTGTTTTTTGTATATTAAAAGCTGTAAAACACTTTTAGGGAGATAACTCTTGAGATTTCAACTAAATAATGTGATGTCTCATTTGTTGTTGACTATCGAACATCAAAATGACACGAGATTTGATCCCATTTATGTATTGAAGAGAAAAATGGCTTCAGAGTTTTGGTTGAGGTTCCCATATCAAAAAATAATACAGAAAAGTATATTTTTAATATATTTTTAATACATTCATTTTTGTACTTTCTTAAAATAATACAGAAAAAATATATTATTTTCCTATCACAAAAAATTCAGTATATCATTTTTGTATTAAAATTTGACTTTGATTTTGTACAGTATATTATTTTTGTATTTTTTTGGACTTAGATTATTTTCAGTGTATTATTTTTGTATTTTTT
>PRKT01000905.1:26163-42470 GCA_003671525.1 Saccostrea glomerata | reverse complement strand
TACAGAAAAAATACATCAAGTGTATTATTTTTGTATTTTTACTGAGAAATAAAGTATATTAAAAATATATTTTTTTGTGTTTCATTTCTAAGAAAGTGTATTATTTTTGACCTAATTTGGAACCAAGATAAAAAGGGTTCCAAATTTGGTCATTAAAAATATACTTTTTTTGTATTATTTTTGTATTATTTTAATCTATTATTTTTATATTTATTTTCGATATGGGTTCCCTTATATAAATATCAAATCCTATCTTTGATTATTTGTGCATCTGCATTAAATCCCCACCCTATACCTTATAAGAAGATTGTAATGAATCATGATTATATCACATTTTTTTTTATTTGAAATTGTTTACATCACATTACATCATACATGTATTACAAATGACTGCATAACATTCAAATTACCAACATAAAAATACCATGCACTTTTTCATCACATACATTAGTTTTAGATAATTCACTCCAAAACACTGCAAAAACTAACATGTCAGACATTTTTACAATTTTCTATAAAGTATTAAATTTTGCCATTTTCAACATATTTAACTATACTGAAAAGCTGTAAAGCTATAAGAGAATCAAAGTACTGAAAGTACTGGGAAGCGCTAAGCATATTGATTTGAAATTCATCAGAATTATTTTGAATTTAAATTTCCTGTTGTATTGATTTTAAGCAATAAGTTGACAGTGCGACAGCGCTAGGGCGAGCACAGTTGTTTGGTACATAATCAAATACTTAGTATATGTGGGTTCTGAAAACTTCCCGTTTGATTATGAAATTCAACACTGTCTAATGCATTTTTATTTTAATTAAGCATTTTACATTTTCTTTCTCTGTCAAAAACAAAAAATCAATCAATATCACATACATGAAATTGCAAGAAAATATTTCTCCGTGTAAAAATATTTTCTTTCCACATCACCTTGTAGGAATCTATTAGAGGTAATATTTGCATATATTAATCGTTATTTATTGGAAGGGAGATGGTTATCGAGTTTTTCGATGAAACTTAGAGTTTAAATGTAGCGATCCAATTGCTGCATGGAAAATGCATTTTTTGAAATAAATTTGAACACTTGAAAATGTCCTGAAAATGAAAAATTCTTATCATTTGTGTGCAACACTGCCATCTAAAATCTTCTGTTGATCATTTTCAATAACAAATTCAAATTCGAGTGTTTCAAATTGAAGATTGGCATCATGTTTGTAACATCGTCATGTGACAAAACTCTATGTAGATGAAATGAACATCCGTAGAATTAACGCCTTCTTTGTCAGATACATTTAATAGGTAAATAAACATTTGAATATAAAAATATTATATTTATCTTTCGATGCTATCCTTTAATCTCTGATTTTCAAATACATGATTTATGGCGTATTTGCAGTAACATTTGTTTTGATAACACGATATGTTTTACTCTTTTGTCAATATTACTTTTTTACAATAATTTTTTTTTTTTACACTTTTCTTCTTTGGAATAAATAAAAATTCATTTAACCCTTAAAAGCATTTTTTGACTATTGGTAAAATGATTTAAAATGCTTCAATAATTTTACAGACACTTGGTGTTTACACCATTTTTTACTTGTGTATGTATGATCTTCACTACCATGCAAAACATGCTGAGAGGAGAAACATATCTACGGCATTGCTGTGCTAGTTGAAAAAGAATACTGAAAATAATTGCTTATAATTTTTTTTGCTATTTCAATAATAACTAATTCAAAAGACCAAGAAAGAAAATATAGGCAAGTATTAATCTCAAGTATTAATAAATATTCGTGAAGATATACAACATTGTTTTCTGTTTTTATTTAATTTTCATTTAGAATCGGCAACACAGCTTAGGCACATTTTTACATAAACTATTTCTTTTTTATAGTTTCTTACTTCATGTATCAAACTGTTTCCTTAACATTACATTAGCCCTATTCCTGTCCATTGCAAAGAACGTTAATTAAGGAGTTTTAGCATTTTTCGCCATATCCTGCACACTACACACAATTTTAAAGCACACTATTTGGAGAAATAAGTAATACTATTTAATGGATTCGTTGAAAACACAACCACCACATGCCCTACATGCCTGTACAGCCAGAGAAACTGCCTTTCCTTTCGAATTATTTACATAATGTTTTACCCATATGATACAATTATAGAGTACAACACAAGTAAGACATTAAAAAAGACAGTCCATGAATGCATTGCAGTCTGTTACTAATTGATACTTAGATGTGAAAATCATCTTCACTGATAGCTCTCAGCATGGTGCAAGGTGTTAAAAGGAAGGCTTGTTTTAGTTACATTGCCTGAAGTAAGGGTCTAGAAGAAAAAAATAATAGTTTATACGGATATATGATATAAAGAACACACCATATTATGTAAGTAGTGCATTGTTAATCAATTTCATTTCTTTCTAATACTGAATACTAGTAACTCACTTCCAGTTTGAGATTTATAAAACTTAACTATTAAAATCCCATCTGATTTTTTAATTATTTATTTATTCAATCACTATATTACATGTACATGATAAATAATATACTGCTTTTAATTAAGTATTTCTGCAATAGATGCAGCAATTATTAGCTACATGATATAAAAGTAATGTGTGCCTACATAATTTAAATGAACTACAATGTATAGAGAAGAGCATGATAACTGCTTTTATCTACTAACTGTGGAATATTTCTCTACCTCACTAATTGCTTCCTATTATAAGAAATGCACGTAATGCAGCAGTACACTAAAATAGCAGGGAGAGAGTCAGGGATTTCCAGTTGCATATTTTTAGAATAACAAGAGGAGTTATCTAACTTGCTTATAGTGGCGCTGGATCCCGAACGGAAGTAGATTTACGCTGACAGAAAGCGCTTTGCGCTGCGCTTAGCGCTTAAAAATGAGGATAACTGCATACAACAGTGAACAGCTTCAACTGCTATACTTATAAATGTTATACCAGATACATGCCCATATGGAAAATAACTTCTTTCATATAAAGACAAATAAACCTACTCTTTGAAATGGTCTTCTAATCCTCTGTATATAAAAAGTACTTCATCATCTTTCAAAGGAGTCTGCTCAACTACATCACCTAAAATAAGAAAAAAAATGCCTCTAATATCCACACTAGTCACATAAATTCCTTATATAATTGTAGGAAAACATAGATATTATTTAATTAGAGAAATGAGAGAATTCCTGTCAAATAATAAGTAATTAATGAGGTATATGTATACACATACATAAACAGTTAAACACATATGACAAGATTTACTTATGCTTGATTTCTATCAAACTAATGTACATGAAATATATATAATGGATAGTACACAGATAAAGGATTATGAAGATCATAGATGATTCAGTCTGGAAGGTATATAAAAAAAAAACACAACAAAAACTAAGACAAGATCATTAATAACAAAGTAAATTGTACCCTGGTGTGAGGAGGGAAAAAAAGAAAAAAAAGCTTTAGGCCAAAATAAATAAATTGCTAGATTCTCATCCGATTTTTTTTTAAAATTGAGGCGGGCGGGCGGCTTTTATTTTATATTTTTTTTTTTCCAATTTTGCTGATTTTTTATTGACCTGGTCAATCGGTGTAATTTTATCAACAATACCCAAATAAAAGTCATAGTAAAGGTTCAATTATCTCTTACTTCACATCATCACCAATCTTTTTCAACCCTTGTTTAAAATATATATGCATGTATTACAGCAATTACCATCTTTTCAGCAGTCAAAATCATGTCGACTTTCGCGGGATTTAAAACGAAAGTAGAATGGTAGATGAATTCCGATCCCGATCAGAAGAAAAACAGAAATTAAAAAAAAAATAGAGGCGGGTGTATAAAATCGGGGCGGGCGGGGATGAGAATCTAGGAATATTTTTATTATAGCCTTCATGGAAGACAAGCAGGACCATAGGGAGTTGTGGTATAAAACTCAAAAGTATCTGGAGATAATGCCTGAAAATGAGTCTACATACACACACAGAATGTATGATTTTATTACCTTTGACCGTTTGAACTGAACTCAAAATACATAGGGATCTTTCTTGGGCCATAGGCAGGTTGTAGTTTAAATTGTCATTGTTTTTCATGATATGACGTGGGAAAAAAGGTGTTTAAACAAAGAGATATGACATTGACCTTTGACCTCAAAATCATTAGGGGGTCTTCCTTAGGCCATAGCTTGTGTAAAATTTCATTGCAAAATCTCAAAGGCTTCTTGAGATGCTTCTTAAATTGAGATATCACATGGAAATGAAAGTGTTATAGACAGAAATACAGACAGATTGACAGACCCAAAATCAATATCCACAACTTCAGCAGGGTACAACAAAAATCATACCTGAATAATCAAATGGTTTTCTTGTTTCAAATTTCTTTTTCTTTGTTGGCAAGTCAAACATTTCTATCATTTTCTGTGAATGTGTCTTCTGTTTTTCTTTCTTTTCCTCATAACTTGCATACCGAACTGATATGGTGTTGATGACAGCCTCTGCATAGAAAAACAAGCAAATAATTCAATTCCCCGTTCAAATTGACTGACATAATCTATATATAAGAACTGTGATTTTTTTATGTACTGAAAAAAAAACAGCGAAATTGTTTTTAATAACCTGAAACCAGAAAAATTTGTTCATACTTTTTCTACTTCTTCAAATTTATAATGGATATAAATAGATAAAATGTTTTTGATTAAAATTGTTGCTGTTCAGACTTTAATTTGGTTATGCAACATACACATTTTATGTGATGTCAGAGTATATATATACGTAACAAATGGCACAAGCTCTTTGACAAGCCCTATCTTAATTGTTAATTAAGAGTGAAGATACTAATTCAGTTTTAAATTATTTTAAAAACTGAATAAGTATCTTCACTCGTCCTCAGTAACAACATCCACATTTTTATACCCCCCGCTTGAAAAGTGGGAGGGTAAAAAGTAATCGGTATTTGGGTCCGTCCGTCCGTCTGTTACGCTTTGGGGTACCCATCTCTTATCCGCAACTCCTCTCATACCACTGAAGGTAATTTAATGAAACTTTCAGAGATTCTTAATTACATATTGCCATTGTGCACCTCCTATTTTACTTTTTGATCTGACATATATTTTGGATTTTCCAGAGCAAAACATGGACGCTGCCATTATATTCATATGGGAGGCGGGGGGTATCATTTAGTGAGCTCATTGCTCACAGTACCTCTAGTATCTATTAAAATTTAAGGACAAAATACTTAAACTGCAACATGTTAACATGCTAATGAAATAGAAAATTTATTGTATGCAATGAACAGATGGTCTTTCAACCTCTCAAGTTGTGCTGACTCGAATTATCTCTGTAAATGGTAGGTGCCTTTGTTTATATCAGATTTTTAGCTTACTACCCATTTATATTTACACATTTATTAAATCACATTTTTCTTCAAGGTTTTCAAAGGGAAACCACAAGGTACAACTAACCATTGTTTAAAAGCTTGACTTTTCGACATGTGTTGTGGTTGATATACGCTATGTTAGCGACGCATAGACATTTTGAATTAGTTGATGTAAATTTCCTCGATGAAAATAGCAGAATTCTTCCATAAATACAATGTTCCTGTGCTACAGTCAAACAGGCCTTTGAAAAAGCATACATGCTGTAGGAACTTTTTCAAGATCAAAACATGACCGGAAGTTTTTGTATTCCTTTCTGCGCTTGCTCCTTGGGATCGGAAACGGAAGTTGAACTTTGCATCCATGACTACGACCAAGTAAACCGTCTGATCCGGGACATTCATTGTCTTGTTGCCTGACTACCAGGGTTGTTGTAGCCTCCATGATTATTTTCTGTTTGAGATAGTACGTGATTCACAGATTTCCTATTCACACATTGATAACAAGATGTCGAAGACACTATTTGAGACTCGAGTGAACGAGAAAAAGATCTTTGGAGCCAAAAAGAAGACAGATGATGCATTCACAACAAAATCCTATATGAAAAACAAAGTTGATGTAAGTTTTAACTTTTTAAGATACGAAGTTTATGTTACATGTTGTTGACATGCTGCAATATTGAATTTAAAGATTCAGATTGTTTATTGGCATAAGATACAACATTTATTTTTGTGCATAATTTCCTAAGATATTTATGGGAAATTTAAGTAATGTAAAACTTTTTATAAATATAAATTTACTTAATTCAATTTTTAAATATTTACTGTTATGTGCTAATGATTCAAATTTTATCTCATCAATATAACAAAAAACCAGAGACATATATGTCTCTGAAAAAACGTGTTTGTTAATTATAGAAAATAGGTGCACCTCCAGCAGCAGGAGCATTTGTAAAGAAAGATGCCCAACCCACAGCATTCAGAAAATTCTATGAACGTGGTGATTTTCCAATTGCACTGGAACATGACACAAAAGGAAATAAAATTGCTTGGAAGGTCTGTATCCATTATAGGTAAAAAAGTACTCAAGAGAAAAACATATTTTGTTCATTGTGGTGTAGAATCACTCTTGGCCCTAACTCGATAAACTGATATCATTTTGCAGTTTAGCAAAATATCAGTTTACTCTAAAATATCCAATAATATCCAAAATTCAATATTCAACAGCTTTCTCAGTGAGACCAAGATCATTATATGGGTTTCTTGTGCAAATTTTTTGTTTCTTTAACAAGTTAACTTTTTTCATCAATTCATGCATCTTTAATGAAAATAAATGGTTTTTTGTTTGCCACCAATTGGACCATGATAATGATTTGGAAAATAAGTTAACATTTTTGTGGATTTTCTTCTGATCTGAAAGTCAAAAGCAATTTATGATCCTTTTATTTATGGAACAGTATTTAAAATTTCATTTTTTCTTTTGATATCAGGTTGAAATTGAGAAACTAGATTACCATCACTATCTTCCCCTGTTTTTTGATGGTCTGTGTGAAACAGAGCACCCGTATGAGTTCTTTGCCAGGCAGGGTGTTCATGACATGCTTGAGCATGGTGGTTCCAAAATCTTACCTGTTATACCTCAGTTAATCATTCCAATCAAAAGTAAGTAATGCCCTTTTTTAATTAGAAAGTTGTTAAACAACCCCAGCAGGTTTTCTTCTCATAGAAAATTATCATTCAATCTCATGAAGTATTTTCTATAATTATTTTCAATTCTTTTTACAGATGCATTAAACATGAGGCACCCACAGGTTATGTGCACAACCCTTAAAGTTTTACAACACCTGGTTGTGTCAGCGGACATGGTAGGGGAAGCCCTTGTGCCTTATTACAGACAAATCCTGCCAATCCTTAACATTTTCAAGAATAGAAATTGTGAGTATCCATTGATAAGCATTCAAAATATTAAAGAATGAAAAAAGATACTATTTTTGTTTTGTTTTTCAAAATATTGTTGAATAAAAAGGGATACAATTTCTGAAATGTTTTTCAAAATACTGATGAATGAAAGGGGGTGCAATTTCTGTAATGTTTACCCTTTGAATAAAATGAAATGCACAGCATTAACTATGATACTTTTTTGTGTTTCTAGTGAATTCAGGAGATGGAATCGACTACAGCCAACAGAAAAGGGAGAACATTGGAGATCTTATACAGGAAACATTAGAAGCATTCGAACGCCATGGGGGAGAGGATGCATTTATTAACATCAAATACATGATTCCAACCTACGAGTCATGTATGCTAAATTAACTTGTTATTGTAAACTATTTTGTGAATGTGAATCATGATTTTATCGGGATAAAATTAATAGAACTGGAGTAAAAATTCTTGGAGGATAAAAGTTGGGGTGGGTAGGGGTAAAGCAACTTTTTATTGCCCTTAGCAGCAGTCAACCAATAAGGCAGTGAAAGAACAATTTTGTCCACTATTTTTTATGAACTGAAATGCTTATACTTGTCATCACATTATGGCACAGAATTGATTTAGGGTTTGAATTCATGACCACCTGTGTTAAGTATGTTTGATAAAAAAAAAAATTGCAAAAGATCTCTAATTATTGTTTACTATGAAATTTTTATCATACATTTTAAGCCAAATGTATGCCAAGATATTTACTGTCATAAATTTTATTATCCACTGTAGTCAGTGCAAAGAGAATGGGATTTAAATAGATTTTCCCACAAATGTTTTTTTTTTGTAAATAGTTTGTCATTTGTCTGTCTGAGAATCAGATATGTGAAGATGAACACAGAACTGTGATAAATCCAGAACATTTGTTTAAATTCACTCAGTGAGACTGGTTTTATAATTCTCATCATTCATACAAGGGATATTCTCAGATTTCATTTTTTAACTTGAATGTGTCCACAGTATAAATTCTGTATATACTTACCAATATTGTGATAATGCATCAATAAATCTATTTATTCATCAACAGACTTAATATTTATGTAAAAAAAACCTGCAGAAAAAGCATTTTAATGCCCAATGAAAATGACTTTGAAGTTGGGATATCAAGTCAAAACAAGTGACGCTTAGGGGCATATATGCAACAAACATGAGATTGCATAATGATCATTTACACTAGAATTTCAAAAAATAGATATTAAAACAGAGTTTGTGTTTCAAAAAAGGGGAAGAGAAAATTTTGAGAAGCACCCCCCTCCCCTCAAAAATGAAAAAAAAAAAATATTCAGATCAGATCTGTAAAATTAATGTTTCCTTACTAGACTTATTGATACTTATGCTTGTAACCTAAAAGATTAGACGAGATAAACTGACAATAATCCAAACCTATGTCTAGATATATATATAAGAAAAATGTCTAATGTTTCTGATAATTTTTACTGAGCGGACATTAAAAATCGATGTTTGACCGCTCAGTGATATGTTGGACCTGTCGATGAGATGTTGGACCGCTCAAGTCACACAATGGGTCTCTGTGTTTTACACAGTGACGGGCCTGAGGTTTACATCACGGAAGACAGTGCAAGATACATGTATGTCAACAAATATTAAAATAAAAGGTATAACAACAATTAATTGACCGTGTTCTCGGGCAAAAAGCGTTTTGTCGACCCTCAAACCAAGCTGTCTTCGGCCTTACAGCCTCATGCAAACAGTTCCGATTGGTTCTTGGGTCCGACAAAACGCATGTAATCCCTTCGGCCAGAGTCAATAAATGTACAGTGTTGTGATTGCTGGATCCGCAAAAATCAATGTTAAGTTTGTCGCCCACCCGTTTCGAATCAGCAGTTATTAACCAATCTACTACTATCAGGCACGAGTTATTGGGAGAATAGCCTATTTCCCACTTTAAAACTTTTTTCTACTAATGCTCTAGCGACTGCGCTGTACGTACACAGGCGACCAGGCTCAAGACTATGAATTGAGAATTGAGAACAGAAAAGTCAATTTTAAATCTATATTTAATAATTATGAAAGTTTTCTACATTTGTGTGAATATTTTGAATATTACACAAATCTATCTACAATTCTTCATGCACATATGTTACTAAGAAGCTATCAAAAATAATTTTAAAAATGTTCTCAGTTGATGGTCTTGGGGCCAGAAGGACGCGAGAAAAGGCTCTGCGGACAGAATATTATATATCTATGCCCTAGCAAGAGGCAAGCAACAAAGAAGGGCAAAGAAACCTTAACAAAATAACAAACGCAACGAATTGAAAGAATGGACTATCTATAAATCGAACCTGTAAAACACAAAAAGGAAATTCGCCGTCATATCAGAGAATCGAAATACCAAGTAGAACAATGAGCAGAACTTTTAGGGAAATCTTAAACAGACCATAATGATTTCCAACTCACGAATTAAACTGATTTGAGTGATCCAAAAACAGGCCTTATAACATCAATTTAAGTGAACCACCTCAAATAATACCCCCCCCCCGGAAATGGAAACTTTTAAATACAGAATATTTAAAAATATATCCATTTCTGACAGCCACAACTTTACAACCAACCTATGACCCAAAGGGTGTGTCTTGCCCTTAATCTAAGATCGTCCAAGCTAGTTCAAGGTCACTGGCAGAAAATATAATCTTGCTAAGCTATATAAATAGAAATTCATTAAAAGCCCATACTCGACACAGGGAATGATTTGACACTGTGGGTCTTTACATTCTTTCAAAGTAATTTCAACAAGTTCAAGGTCACTGGCAGAAAAAAGACAAGTATAAAACTAGAAAGTTTGCTATTGCAAACAATAGCGTATGTCGCCCCGAACTGGACAAGACTTTCATTTTTTCATCACTAAAACAATACCCAATAGCTAAGTTTGGATAACCATCAACTCGTATCAGTACTTGCAGTACTTTGATTTTATAAAAAGTTAAAGAATTTTCTTTTTTCCCCTGTTTCCATGGAAACTATTGACAATTTGCAATTTTTAAATGCAATATGCACAATTACATATACTAATAATTACATTAATAAAATTTCATGAAGAATGTTCAAGAGACCAGAGAGAACACTCGCGGACAAAATTCGTCGCTTTTAGCAGGTTTCCATGGCAACGGTAGCCATTTTGAAACAGAATGACCACACAACACAACTTCAACCAGTGATCCTCCTTTTTTTTTTTTACTAAATGTACGAAAGCCCAATGAGCTCATTTTCGTAGGTAAGAAAAATAAAATTTTCGCGTTATAACGCGAAACTTTCGCGAATAAACGCGTGACTTTCGCGTTATAATGCGAAACTTTCGCGATATAACGCGAAATTTCGCCATTTAACGCGTTACCTTTGCATTATAACGCGAAACTTTCGCGTTATTTCGCGAAATAATATGCATATAGTAATGTTACTCAGGATCATTGATTTTGGCTGACAGAGTAGAACATATACACAGACGGGAAATCTCAGGAACTTATTTATGAAATATCATTTCCTCAGAAGATGTTCTGGATAAATGATGCGAGAATAGGATAGATTAGTCATTTTATTTTATTTTAAAACTTGACCATTGAATTTATAAAATGAATTTTACTTTCTTGTACATGTTTTTCAATTGTTAAATTCTTTAGATTGATTATTTTTTAAGAAAAATCTCCACTTGACACTTTTTTCAAGCTGTTTTTTAATCAGTTACATTTACTACAACTGTACCACTAGTAAATTAAGCAATCAATCATTTTGGACAAAAAATTATACACTTTAGAAACATAACTTAAAAGTGAATGAACAATGTATAATTTCATGAGCTTAACGGGTCATATGATGCTATTTGAATAACAATTATATTTAGATATTGTTAATTACAAATTTATTAAGGAGGAGGGGTCTCTAAATTTTCTCCAATATTTATATATTGGGTTATAGAGAAGTTCGTGGACTAGTATACAGTTAAAGTATATCATTGAGGGAGTTAGCAAGATTCCAGTTCCCCAAGACCAGGACTATTTCCCTAGGCGCAGCGCGCCGAGGGAAATGGTCCTGGTCGAGGGGAACTGGAATCTTACTAACTCCCTAAATGATATATACTTTAACTGTTTTATTACACCGATACAAATTTAAATTGTAAAGATCACCTTTTTAAAAATATATTAATTTACAGATTAACTAACCATTTTTCGTCCCAAATATCAAATTAGAAGACAGTTAATCCCTAATTCTAATATAATCATTGCATTCTGTTTGTTGTTTATGTCTTATTTTGTTGCGTTTTGTTATATGAAATACGTCACGAAGCATTGTGTTATTGCGTCGCTCTATTATGACGTCACAATGAAAAGCTATAACCGCGAATTAGCATGACTAGATTTCGACCGAGGGATTAGCTCATAAAAACTAACGCACGGCGATTAGCCGATTCACTGCGAATTCTAGGGAATTGTTAAGATCTAATCATTTAATTTTATATAGGAAAAAATCAGTAGAGGTATAATAACAATAAATAAAAACTATGAAGGTCAGGCGCGGATCCAGAAATTTTCCCCGGGGGGGGGGCACCCTAGTCCAAAAAAAATCCCAACCCAGAAATTTCTTGACAATTTTCTGAGATCTTGATCTCTATAAAATAAGATTATTTCAAATTCTCTAGAGGGAGCATAAAAAAATCCGGAAAGGGGTGATTTCCCCCGAAATTAATAATCTTAAAGTTTAACATTTGGAAAACTCGCATAAACTTTGAATTGTTTGAACAGCGTTGAGAAAGACAAATTGAAACGGTAAAGATGGATTCAATAACAAGAAAGCTTAGAATTTAACTTGTGATAGCCAAAAATCAAAATAGCCTTTTGCCTGAATCATTAATGAATACACTTGATGACAAAATCAAAAGAAAGTTGAGACTAAAGCAATTGTCTTATTAAACAGCAAACGCTTCGCGGTATAACGCGAAAGTAACGCGTTTATTCGCTAACGTTTCGCGTAATAACGCGAAAGTTTCGCATTTATTCACGAAGGTTTCGCGGTTTATCGCGAAAGCTTCGCATTATATCGCGAAAGTTTCGCGTTATAACGCGTAAGTTTTGCGTAATATCGCAAATGTTTCGCATTATAACGCGAAAAATTTATTTTTCTTACCTTCGAAAATAGGCTCATTGGGCTTTCGTAATAAATGATAGTATTCAGCATGTGAAATAAAAATTTAAAAGGTCTGGCTTGTACAAACTAATAAAATCATCATTACAATGTGATAAATATTTGATATAAAAAGAATCTTCTATACACATAATATAGAATAAGCAATCAAATCTTTATATCCATATTGACATATTTTATTTGCTTCAGTATACATGTATACATTTAATAATTCTACAAATTCAGTCAGGGGGATCCGCGTGAGGGATCAAGGATATATACAAGGGTTGATCCGAAAGTAATGTCACAACTTTGATAAAATTGCTATAAATAGACGTAAAACAACAAAATTAAACACGATAAAAGCTTTATTTATTTCAAATCAGACCTGAAAAATTCAAAGGAATATGATGTATAATTTCCAAAATATCGGATTTTAAACAATGTGTGTTTATGGTACTAATAAAACGTCATATGACGGATACGCGCCGTCCTACTTTAAAGCGTTTTACCCTTCGTTTCATTATAAAAAATATTTTGCAAACACTTTCACCAACTTCACTTTCTTTAATAATTCTTGGTACCACAATACACTCACTCTTTTCATAATTAAAGCCCTCTGTCATTTTTTTTTATCAGTAGCATAAGCAAACCTTAAAATTTCACATGTCACTCTATTCGTCTGTTTTTTTGACAACGTCAGATACCATTGAACGTTACCGTCCGATCTCCTATCTTTCGGTCTTCTTGTCCTCTGCTGATCATTCAATGACCCATCATACGCCCAAAATTACTGAAACCATCTATAAAGAAGTCTCTTATCAACATTCTTTAGTTCTTTTTTCTGTGAGTCAAATTAATTAACGTAACTAGTGATGATTCCCATATGCATTACAACTCGTCGAGCCGTTTTTCCCATTTCGACAATCCCTTTGTTCAATTCAAGATAGTAAAACAACAATGTTTATGATCACAAATATCAATGCCGTAATATAATTTTCAATTAAAGACTAGAAAATGACTTGAAATGTGTCCTTTAAAAAAAGAGAGATTCATTTGGTGCTTTTTTAGAATCTTTTAAATGTGTTTGTATTTTTCATTCTAAGAAAAAGTACACTTTAGAATGTGACGTTCAGTTGTGACGCGGCGACACCCCTAATAATTTATATTTTAAACATCTATAAAATAAATTTAAATAAACATTATTAAATGAAAATTTCAATGTTTATTAGATTTGTATTTGTGCATCTTTGGTTTATTGTATTTCATAATATGACGCCAAATATAAAAGATATGGACACTGTGACATTACTTTTGGATCAACCCTCGTAGCAGGTTTCATGTACAGTAAATGTTCCCAAGCCTATCTCTTTACTCGATCCTCACTAAGATATTAACAGTAGTGAATGATGAACCTCACGGGCACTGTGCAACAATCTATTAAGGAAGTGGTGTAAATCGGATGTTGATACTTGAAAATAGCATAAATTAATAAATTAATACGAAAGTTTGAAATCACAAAATTGTATCAAAATTAACAACATAAAATTCTAATATTTTACATATTTATATACAACCATCCCCAAAGATAAATAAAAGTCTAGGTTTTTTTATATCGTTTACAGCTGCTTTTTCAATTAAAATGGAACTCGTTAATTAAATTACCCTGTCATTGGTCATTTAGAGAACTATTTTGTTAAAAACATTCTGACTGTACAAACAAATTACTCTAAAGTTGATATAAAGTGATGCTTGATTAGTGATTGATGATATCTATGTCGTTTTTGAAAACCACTACATGTACTTCCAACAATATGTTGGCATTTTTCATGTTTTTGTGGGTACTAAATTGCACCCCCGTATTAGCAGACCTCTTTTGTGTTTACATGAAGCAGAATTTGTACAAAATCTTGAACGTGAAAAGTAGAAAAAACCTGATGTGCCTTTCAACTCGACATATAGATATTTTGAGAACGTATTGTTATTTCCATTCTCATGTCGATACAGTATACCCTGGTGAGCTTCAAATGAAATTTACCACAGCGTCTGGCACACTTGCTTCGTATTTTGATATTTTAAAGAAAAGGACGTTAATGGTTATCCAACAACCAAGCCTTAAAATAATCATGATGATTCTAACATTTCAATCGTCATTTTCCCTAATTTATGCAGCAATATACCTTCGTCACCTGCATACGGGGGGTTTATATCTCAATTGATTCGCTACTGTAACATAAGGACATGCTCTATGTGCAAACATTTTCTAAAACGAGCTGCTCAAGTTATTGACAAACAAATTTATGAAACAAGAATATCAGCAATCTCCTGAAATTCAAAAAGGAATCAAAACATGCAAAAGATTAATATAAACAATATATTATAATTTCTAGGAGGTATAAATAGCTATGTAGTTGTGGCGGGGTTTAAATACTAAACCGAAGACGTCATAATTGTTGATCCAAACTTGAAGAGTAAAAATGAGTTGTTACGAAAATTTATCTTCAAAATCACCTGTCAATTTTGAATACTTTTAATATTCCTCAGAAACAAAATGAATTTGAACTACCGTATATATACTGGATTTCAAAACTTCATAAGAATCCTTGCAGGTTCCAGTAAATGTTCAACCAAGCCTCTTTCGTTACTCCTAACTAAGATATTGACAGTTAAGTGAAGGAAAAAATTCAAGAGTGTTGTGCAACTATATATTCAAGAAGTGGTGTGAATCATAAGTGGAAACTAAAAAATTCTAAAGAACTTTTGGACAATTTGAAATCACAGGACTTTACAAATATCAACAGCCTATAAACTTACGACTTTTCAACTTTATACACAACAATTCTCCACGACAAATTAAAATCCAGGCGTTTTGATATCATTGACAGCTGCTTCTTCAATAAAAATGGAACTCGTAAATTTACTTATCTCGTCATTGGTCATTTGCAAAATTATTTTGTTAGAACAGATTCTGATTGCACACATAAGTACTCTGAAGTTGACATCAAGAAGATGCTTGAGTTTCTGATTGATAATATCTATGTGGTTTTTGGAGACCAGGTATTCCAACAATCTATTGGAATTTACATGGGTACAAATTGCGCTCCGTTATTAGCAGACTTAATTTTATATTCATATGAAGCAGAATTTATGCAAAATCTTATGCATGAAAAGAAGAAAACACTTGCTGTGGACTTCAGCTCGACCTTTAGATATATCGACGACGTATTGTCAATTAATAATGGTAATTTCCATTCCTTCGTCGATACGATATATCCTGGTAAGCTTGAGATTAAAGATACCACAGAGTCCGACACTTCTGCTTCATACTTGGATATTTTACTTGAAAAAGACACTAATGGTAATCTAACAACCAAGCTATATGATAAACGCGATGACTTTTACTTTAACTTTTCTCTCTCTCTCTCTCTCTCTCTCTCTCTCTCTCTCTCTCTCTCTCTCTCTCTCTCTCTCTGAGAAAGGTCTTATTTCAATGAATACTCATGTGAAGTATCAAATTAAGTTGGAAAATGTTTGGTGAAAGTTGTTCAAACTCAAGGGTCAAGATCGGGTGGTACCCGAAGAAAAATTGTATCACAAGTTATACAACTGTAAACTATGAAGATCGTACATGTACCCCAATCGATGCACTCAAAAGTTATGGGCAGTGATAAAGTTTTCATTTTTTTATTGGGGACGGGGGTGGGGTGAGATGGGGTGCAGGGGGTTGGGGGGGGGTAGTCGTTTCCTTCTTAAGCTTTGAACTGTGACTCTTTTTTATGACCCCGTAAACGAAGTTTCGGGGGTAT